>CAXAMN010027473.1:568544-607339 GCA_963970005.1 Durusdinium trenchii | reverse complement strand
GAAATGAAGCGCAAGAGGATGCAAGGTGTAGCTTGGCGCGCTTCAGAGGAAAGCAAGCGTTGCAGGCGCTTACTACTGTGTAGTTTCCAAGCGCTACCAGAATTCTCGGGGAGCGATGTCTGGTTAAAGTGGCTGCTATAATGCAAGGGTTATACAATACTCACAAAACTGCCAAATGAAGCGCCAGGAAATCACCAAGACCCGTTGCAGCTTTCCAATGACAGCCCGCCAGCTTGAGGAACTGGCAGGCTCCTGCTTCTCTTCGGGGATGACTCTGTTGAGAGTTTGCTGCAAGCTCATGGAAACAATTTCATTGCAGGCATTCATGCTTTCAAAAAAAGGCACGTGAAAATGCACACCTCCAAGGCCTGCACACACCTAAGTTACATTTTGTTCTGGGAGTCAGGTCCATACATGTGCCACCATGGCCCAGAATATAATTGCAAAACGCCCTCACGCAACCCCAAAACAGAACAAACCAACCAAACGCACACATCAAGAAAAGAGCCAAATCTCACTGAGTTTTGCGTAGTATTGCCCTGGAGCACCCTGGACAACAAACATGTAACTCACATGCCCCATAGATGCCATAGATAGTTGCATTTTTGCCTGGAAAAATGTAACTTGCAATAGTTACATTTTCAGAAAATGCCTAACAAATGTAAATTACATTTTTTCAAGCATATGTAAGGAGAAATTGTAAGTAACATTTTTCGAGGTTCCCCCCTGCTAAGGGGTAGGGATTTTGCATCAACTTTTCCCCTGCCCCAACACCCCTTATAGCGGACAGCCTGCATAGATGGTGCGTGCTTGCTTGCTGGCTTGGCTTTGCTTTCCTCCCCTTTCCTTTCCTTTCCTTTTACTAAATTATTCTCGGTGAGACTCTTGCGCCACACTTTTGTAGGATAATCTGAATGAATGAAGGGATCCCTTGGGGAGGGAAGCCGCAGGCGTCCCGATGTTAATGATAACAGGTGGTGCTGCGAAGGTCCGGCGGAAAGAGCGTTAGAAGCTGCGTTGTGCGCACTGCTCGCGTACAGCCCCAAACATTCCGAAAAACAAGCAACACTTATCAGATTTCGATTGCAGATGCGACAAGGGATCCGGATCCTGGAGGATTTTCCTGAACCGACTTGTCTTTATGTTTTAACACCTTTCCGAACACACAGGCAAATCACCGCCTTCTGCCCACGCCCTGCTGAGGGGTTGGCGTATACTTGTATATGAACATCAGTTGAACTCGATTCGTGGCCAGTAGCAGGCTAATTTTCATGTTTGCCCTCCACTTGTTGAATGACAAAGCAATCTTTTGCCGAGAGGGGGGTGTTGAATGTTTCTGCACATCCGGCCAGAAGCGCTTGAAGCGACCTTCTCGGCTTTGGCTGACAACCTCACTGGCAGCGAAGCACGGTCGGTCAGAGACTTCTCCACCAGGTGGTTCAGCACGTCAGGCAGCGCATTGCTGGTGACGGAATTTGTCACCTACTACGAGGCCAACGACACTTACCAGGGCAACAATGTAGGTTTCTCGCTGTCCACTGACACTCTTTATGCTATGCAGCTATGCATGTTTTTCGATTGTCCGTACCTTGCTGCCTGACTAGGGGTTGTTCCACATGTTGTGAGACGCCCAGGCTTGCTGGACGCCATCAACACCATAGTTGCTGATTTGTCCGGGCCGGCGTCTCTTCTTCAGAGTGGGACCTCTGCAGTGGACGAAAACCTGGCTGACAGTTGTGGTTACCTTGCATCTTATGCGGATGCGGTGTTTGGAGAGGGCAATCTCTACGAGATGCTGACAGAGCTGCTCATTTGACAACGTAACAACCTTTTAATTTCAAACCAGGGCTACAGATTGTTGGAAAACGCTCGCATGCCATGCATGCTTGATTGCGCTTTGCAACTTTGGGTCCTGAAACGGCTCTGCATTGCGTTGGCCTGTTTGGAGACAGACACGGACTTCTTGATTTCAGAATTGTTTTTGTGCACTTATAAATTTTCTTTTGCAAATCCATGGACTTTGTCGCCCCAGCCAAGGCTGCAAGCTGTTTGCGGCAACCCCGATGTGGCTGCAGCTCTGCCTGCTGCAGCGGAGCCCAACGCTGCTGCTTTGATTGAAGGGGCGTATGTGCTGGAGACTGGGGCTGCTCCCACAACCACACAAACAGCAACAACAACAACAACGACAACAACAACCACGACTACTAATGCTTCTACTTCCACTTCAACAACCACCTCCACAAGGAGAACGACAACGACAACGGCTACGACGACTACGTCGACTACGACGACGACCACGACTGCGACGACGATGACGACCACCACCACCACCACCACCGCCACCACCACCACCACCACCACCAGCACGACGATCACCACCACCACGATCACCACCACCACCACCACCACGTCCACCACGATCACCACCACCACGACGCCCACCACCACGACCACCACCACGACGCCCACCACCACCACGTCCACCACGATCACCACCACCACCACGACGCCCACCACCACGACGCCCACCACCACAACGTCCACCACGATCACCACCACCACTACGATCACCACCACCACGACGACCACCACTACGACGACCACCACGACGAGTACTACGACCGCCACCACTACAGCCGCCGACGGCGTTTGGGAGTTCAGCCCGGATCCAGGCGCCTATATAAAGTCTTACCACGCGCGCCAAACTTCATGGGCCATGACAGGTGTTGCACGAGGCACAGGCCTAGATGCGAAAGGAGGTGTACCAGGCAACATCGTAGGTGTTTGCCCTTGCTGCTTGGTTTACAAGGAGGTCATTTTTCTTTCTGGTCAGGAACCTGCGATGATGTATGCGGAGTCGACAACTGCGATACCCAAAAGCAGGAACAACTTCAAGGAGCAGAGCCTTGTTTCACGACATAGGGTGGTTTTCACACATTTTCATTTTGCGCTGCGGGTGAGCAATCTTCTTAGGAACATGTTGCTTTGTTTCCGTGTCCTGAACAGCGAGTCCAAGGATTTGGTGGCTGTGTCTACAAGCTTGGGCTCGCCGTGCACTCTTGACCCGGGTGTTAACTGGGCAGCTGCCCGTATGTGGCGGGAGGGGACGTGCTTCCCTTATGGGGGAGCGCCGGGCAACACCGCATGTTCTGCCACATCCACATTCAATCAGGGCCGCCTCGATTTGCTCAAAAAGCTTGCAGTTTGCGTGTTAATGTTTCCCATGCTTGCGAGTTTGTGACTGCCAGAGAGTGTGGATCTTTATTGAGGTTTAAAGCAATTCCGGGGACAGGCTGTTGGAACGATTCCAACTCATGCTTTTCAACTTGTTAGGCATTTGACAGAGAGAGCCCCACTTGTTGCACAGCACTTGACTTAACCTCTCGGCCGAATAGTGGCCCAAGCCTTAGCATAACAGGGCGCGCTGCGTTTTCTCCGCGAACATGGTAGCGGAGCTGGGCAAAGGACCAGCTCCGGCTCCATCCGGTCGCGCGATGCCATGGTGGCTTGCACTTGTTCTTTTGACGATGGCGACCGTTGATGTTGAGCGCTACCAGGACGACTACGTGTACTACCAGGACAACAAGGAGACCATCGACTACAAGGACCTGGTGATCTTGGAGGACGATTTTGGTGAGGATTGCTGCCTCACGAACTTTGAGGAGAAGAAGGAGTTGAGAATGCAGTGGATCGGCACCACTGACTATGCACGGATTGGCACCGTGGATGATGGGGAGCTCATGACTGAAGGTCAATGTGGTGAACCAGCTAGCAATTCAACTTTGAACCTCTCAGAAGTCCTGGATTGGGACCTGGACTTGAAGGAAGGTCGATTGGCACATCGACGAGTTGGAGATTGGAGCTCTGACCTTTTGGTTGCAGTTGGAGAGGTGATGGTCGTGAGCTCAAAGAGGTACTTCAACGACTTGAAGAACTCCTTTCTTGACTTTTTGGACCCGATCCTCCAGGAGTATGACATCTACCAGAAGGTGGAACAGATGAACGAGATGATGGGCTGGAGAGCTATGTGCTTCTTGCTCTTCCTGGTAGCATATGGAGTTGGCTTGATGTTGAGCCAAATGCGCACTTGCAGGAGGTTGGCTTCGAGAAGAAACATGACTACGGGCCACTTGAGCTACTACAAGCAAAGGAGATGGAATGGCAGGCTACGGGGACGCTTTGAGAAGAAGTTGCAGCTTCGTGGTTTGGTCTTCATGACCTTGTGGCTGAACACCTATGCCATGGACCAAGATCAGATGGCCAGAATGCTTGACCATGTGGTGAACTTGGCCAATGCCGCAACGAATGCAGCAAGAGCTTCTTCGTCTGTCATGGAGAAGATGGAGAACAGAAGAGATGGTGGTGGTTTCAGTGAAGCATCCAAAATCCTTCGACCGCCCGAGACATTTGATGTTGATGACCCCATGAAGTATGTGGCTTGGAAGGAGAGCTTCACGAACTGGCTCACCTATGGCAACTACAAGTACTCAGAACTTCTCAAAGATGTTGAGGCCCTGGACGAGCCTTGCAAGTTGTCGGATTTTGCCAGCGAGGAGGTGAAAGAGATGGCAAAGAAACTATATGCCATTTTGGCATCCTACATCAAGGGTCCGGCTTCTCAGATTGTCCGGGCAGCCGATGGCGAGCGGAATGGATTCCTCGTGTGGCAGCAGTTGAGGGATTTGTACATCCCAAGAGCAAGGCCAAGGACGATGGCAATTGGGCAAGCTATTATGAGTTACCCTCCTTTCCAGCAGAGCAAGAGCATGTTGGAGAACCTCTTGCAACTTGATCTTCTTTTAGATCAATATCAACTTGCCTCAGGGCATTCAATGCCAGAAGATTTGGCGGTGGCCACAGTTCTTCGATGTGTGGCTCCAAGTGTGAGACAACACCTGGAGTTGACCCTGGACGACAAGATCGACTACTACAGCCTCAAAGAACGCCTCATCCTCATGGACAAGAACAGCAAAACTTGGAGCGGTGAGTCCTATCTCAAAATGGTCCAGCAGTCCATGAGCACAAATCCAGGTGGACCTACTCCAATGGACGTTGACCAGGTTGGCCAGATCACCAAGGGCAAGGACAAAGGTGGCGGAAAGAAAGGTGGCAAAGGAAAGAAAGGAGGATGGTTCCCTTTTGGCTACAATGGTGGCAAATATGGTGGTGGCAAGAGCTTCAAGGGCAAAGGCAAGAAAGGTGGCAAAGGCAAGAAAGGAAGGAAAGGCAAGAGCAAGTTTGGTGGCCGTGGAAAAGGAAAAGGAGGAGGTGCTGCCAACAACAACACCTGTCGTATTTGTGGTCAACAAGGACACTGGGGAAATGAGTGCCCCAGCAAAGCTCAAGTTGTAACTCAGCAAAGCCTTGCAGAAAGTGAGATTGCAAGTTCAGCTGGAGGCAAGGCTCGATCGACGACTACATCCTCAGTGGCTTCAACCAATGTTCCAAAGACTGTGAGGCAGGTGACTTTGTACCATGTGGCAACACCTCGTGAAGAACAAGAGAATCCCATTCTCTACGAGATCCAGAGTGAAGGTGGTGAAAGCTGGATCTATGACGACCACTACCGGGTCAATGTCGTGAGCTACAGTTTGGCCCATGACTCTGATGCTGAGGAGAACTTTGACAACTTCATCGAGGACAAGACCAACAAGTGGTATTGTGACTTGAAGACCTGGCGCTATGTCTTGGAGCGAGAAGATGAGAAGCCAGAGCTTTTCCACGTGAGCATGGTGAGAAGTGTGCCAGAAAAGATGTTGATAGTTTTGGACTCAGGTGCTGACTGCAGCATCCTTCCAAAAGAGATGGCCAGCCGTGGACGACCCCAAGAAGGAGGAAAGGCAATCCTTGAAGATGCTCAGGGCTCCCAGTTGAAAACTTATGGAAGAAAGTTGGCTCAAGTCGAATGTGACCTTGGCATGGCAGGATCAGTGATCATCGAGGATGACTTCATTGTGGCTTCGGTGCAGACGCCACTAGTGAGCCTTGGACGACTTTTGCAAAGAGGTTGGCGCTTGACTCAAGGCACCAGTGAAGCTGGAGTGAATTTGATCGCACCAGACAGGAAGTGTGAGATTCCCCTCTTCTTCAAGAAGAACAGCTTGGCGCTCTATGGGTGCATCAATCAGGTTAGCCAGAAGCCTGAAGAAGTAAAAGGTGAGATCAACGTGCTCACAGGCCATGCAGATGATGATGAAGTTCTGGTGGTGATGACTGTGGTCAAACTTCATGATTCTCTGATGGAGTTCTACGGTTTGAATGCATGGAAGACAATGTCAGAAGGCAATCCCATCAAGTTTAAGTACCACAGCAAGAACTTCGAGAACGCCCAATTGATGTGGAATCTGCATTGGTGGCCTTTGAGATCAACGCTCATCAGGAGACAAGATGGAGATTGGGAGTTGGTGGAACATTGCAGTCGATACTACACCTTCCCTGATCCAGAAGCTGAGATTCCTGAGTGTGCTGGTGAAGAAACTCAAGTTCTGACCATTTTGCATCGCAAACGTGAACCAGTACAATGCTTTGGAACCATTGTTGGTGAGCACACAGCAACAGCTGGAGGCGCCAATGTTCAGAGCAGTGACTTCCTCTTTGAGACCGAGCCTCCAGTACCTGACGAGCTTCGACCTGAAAACCAGGTGACTGAGGAAGAGTTGGATCAACATGATTCAGGTGAGGCCTGGGATGGACCCATGCCAGTGTTTGACAACCGTGCCAACTTAGTGGTGAATGATGTCGACCTGACTGAGAACAGTAGCTTGGCAACCCTCAGAAGTGCAGCTGAATACCTGGGGTTAGGCACTGGTGGTTCAAAGAAGACTCTATGGCACAAGCTGAATCAGCAGGTCCAGAAGCTTGAGCATCAACAGCTTTTCACATCAGCCAACAGGTTGTACAAAGAGCAGAACAAACACAAAGGTTTGGTGCAAGTGGCAACTCCTCGACAACCCAGCCAGCAAGAACGTGAACTTCATGAGCTTGTACACCTACCATACCAGTCTTGGTGTGACGTGTGTGTTTCTTGCAAGAGTCGAGCAGATGCACAAAGACCTTTGGACTTGTCAGAGGAAGAGCGGCGCACTTCTCCTTCAATTCAGCTGGACTATGGTTTTGGAAGATCAGAAGGTAAGACCGCCAGCCAGACAGCTCTGACAGTCGTGTTGGTTGGTGTGGATTGTGAAAGCAGGATGTTGATGGCCATGCCAGTGGAGAGCAAAGGTGCAGACCTCCGTGGACAAGCCGAACAGGTGACGAAGTTTTCACTTGCCATGAACCACTATGGAAAGCTGGAAGTGGTTGGAGATAGTGAGCCGACAATGAAGAGTTTGTTGACTCTTGTGAAGACTCTTCGACAAGGCCTTGGTCTTGAAACCGTGTTGACTTTCAGCCAAAAGAAAGGCCAAACTGGCCGTGTGGAAAGGGCAATCCAAACGTTGAGAAGGCAAGCTTCGACCCTAGTAAGCATGGCCGAAGATCGTTGTTTGATTTCATTGCCAGGTGACCATGCTTTGTGGAGTTGGGCCTATGTCCATGCAGCCTGGGTGCTCAATCGCTTCAGCACCCATCGAGCAACACAGATGGCACCTTTTGAGCTGGCTTATGGCAGGCGCTATGTTGGAAAGGTTGTGTGTTTTGGGGAGTATGTGATGGTGCTCAGCAGGCAACCTGGATTGAAGCAAGGGCCGCAGTGGATTCCAGGTATTTGGGTTGGAAAGACTGAAGAAGATGACCTGCATATGGTGGTGGCTTGCTCAGGTGTGGTTCGAGGCAAAGCAGTCAGGCGGACAGGACAACCATGGAGATCCGTCTACCTTTTCATGGTGAAAGAGAAGCCCTATAGAAACCCAAACACAAGAAGACCTTTGCGACTTCTCCCTATGACTCCAATGATTCCTCGTGGAGTTCGAGGACCTGGCAAAGGACATGGACCTGACCGAGATGGTGGAGGTGAAGACAAGCCTAATGGACCTTCCAACACCCAGCCAGGAGATCATGATGTGAGAGATCAAGATGCAGATGATGTGATGCAGTATGCACGAGATCATCCTGGCGGCACTCCGGTGGAGACAAAGGCAGGAAGTGGTGTGAAGCATGGTGGAGGAGAAGTTGAACCAACAGAACAGCCAGCATCCAAATTTCTTCGAGTACCTCCTCTACCCATGGGCATGGATGAAGATGATGCCATTGGAAGCAAAGCTCCTGTGACACCAGAGGTGAAGATCCCTTCGATGTCGACTTCAAGTAGAACCCAGGAGATGTTGGATGACACTACTGAGAAGGAGCCCAGACCAAAGATCCCAAGAGTTGAAAGCCCAGATAGCAGTCCAACACACCTCTATGCACCTCACTATGCTGGTGGGGTGAACCGTGTGGAAAAGGAATTTCATCCCGTCAATGAAGAACAGTGGGAGATGGAGGTGGAAGACTTCTTGAACGATGAGCAGGACATGGAGCGTGCCATGGTGGACTTGGACACCGTTGATGAAGGACAACCTCCACAAGTGGATGAAGAGACCATGAAGGAGATCGAGGCAGCTGCTGGGCAAGAAGAGATCAGCAGACTCTTGACTACGGGAGTCATCAGAGAACCTACACAACAGGAGGTGGAGCAAGGAGAGATCCTGACTACCAGATCAGTTTATGACTGGCGCTTTCGTGATGGCAAATGGAAGAGAAGGTGCAGGTTTGTTGCGCGTGAGTTCAAAGGAAATGATGTGTCTTCTTCAAAGACTTTTGCACCAACATCTTCAATAGCAGCAACCAGACTGGTGCTTGGTACCCACGTGATTTTGAAATGGCACCTATGCTTCTTGGACATCAAAGATGCTTTTCTGCTGGTGGACCAACTTCGTCTGGTGCTTGTGGAACAACCTACATGGTGGAAGGCAGATGAAGGCACAGCAAGTGATGGACAACGACGTTTTTTGGACTCTCGCCAAATGTCTCCCAGGACAACGAGATGCAGCAGCAAGGTGGTTCGATTTCTTGAGTGAACACCTTCGAGACCTGGGATTCCAAAGCCACATGAGTTTGCCTTCGCTCTTTCGACATGAAGGCAGGCAGATTGGTGCAGTTTGTCATGTAGATGATCTTATTGTGGCTGGAGAGCTTGAAGACCTGCAATGGCTGTTGAGCAAGATGAAGGGTAAGTTTGTGCTGAGCGAGTCTGGCATCCTTCCTCGTGATGGTCAGCCTGCTGATGAAGCAGTTCGATGCCTGAAGAAGAGGCACTTCTTCACCAAAGAAGGTTTGGTGATCATGCCACATGAGCGATATGTCCCAGGACTTTTGGAGTTGTACAATCTCACCAACCGAGCAGGCAAAGCGACTCCAGAAAGCACACAAGTTGATTTGGAAGGAGGTCCAGAAGACAAACTTCAAGGTGGAGATCAACACCGCTTCCGTTCGGCACTTGGCACTCTCCTGTACATCTCCCAGGACAGGATTGACATCCAGCATTGCGTCAGAAACCTGTCACAGTTCATGGCTATGCCTACCAGAAAGGCTGAGACAGAGCTCAAGCATGTGATTTGCTACTTGAAGAGAACCGAGAACTACGGCCTGTTGCTTCCTTACACCAAGAACAAGTCTAAGAAAGCTGAGATTCTCAACTTGGCCGATGACCTTGGTGACTTTGACCTCCTGGAAGCATTCACTGACAGTGATTGGGCTGGTGATAAGTCCAGTGAGAAGAAGCGACGGCATTCAGTGAGCTCAGCCATGCTATTCCTGAATGGATGCCTTGTAGCTGGATGGTCGAGATCCCAGAAAGCCATATCATTGAGCTCTTGTGAAGCTGAGTTTTCGGCAGCAGCTGGAGGTGCAGCAGAGTCCATCCAGATTAAAGACCTTTGGCAGTTCCTCAGCAAGCGTGAAGTGAAGATTCGATCCATCACAGACAGTACCTCTTGCAGAGCCTTTACAGAGCGGCTTGGAGTTGGGAGGTTGAAACACACTGACACTCGCTACTTGTGGATGCAGCTTGAAGTCAAGAAAGAAGTTCTCACAATGGCTGGCATCCCGACGCTCTGGAATGTTTCCGATTTGGGAACAAAGAGGCTGACAAGGCAGAGGAGAGAGTTTCTCATGTACTTGATTGGTGTGGTGGAGATGACGGCTGAGAATGGTGATGAGATTTTCGCCCCAGTTGGAGAAGATTCCTTCAATGAAGTGGTCAGCAAGAAGTTAATGGCCAGAAGGATGAAGGCAGTGAAAGGCGAGATGGTCAAGAGCCTGATGGATGAAGCCAATGGAACCCAAGTGAAAGTGCCAACAAACATGGTGCGTGCAGTGACACTTTTGTTGCTTCAGCCTGGCGTGCTTGGCATGGTGGGCAAGAATGAAGTCGCTGAAGAGGAGAAGAAGGGTGACTATGTCAGTCACTTGTGGTACTTCCAGTGGTTTTGCACCTACAGCCTGTTCATTTTCATGTTAGGCATGTACGTTGGCTACAAGTACCGGGTTCGGCTTAGCATTTTGGCTCGCACTGTCACACGCTTTTTCAAGCAAGAACTCGACATGGAGATGAGAAGACAGAATGATGAAAGAATGTTCAGAGAAGGCATTCTACAGGAAGCCCGTGCACAAGAAGTCCGAGATCGAAGGAGTGGAAGAGACTTGCTTTTGAGGGCTCAGATGTGGTCTGCTGCAGGTGGGGAATGGCGATATGAAGGACGCACGATCTTTCCAGACAACCCACTTCGACCTGCAGTACCTGACCGGCAACTTGAAGTTGAATTGCAGAATGAGACAAGAACTGAGCCAAGTGAAAGCCAAGAACAAGATGCAGACTATGAGTGGATTGGTGAATGGACGACCGATTGGGATCCTGTGCTCCAACGCATGAGGGAGTATCGAGTCCTGGCAGGATCTGAAGAAGCAGAGAGTGGTGAAGAATACTTCACAGGAAATGAGACGACAGGGCTCTACAGACGATATAGACCAACAAGGTCTGAAAGAGAAGCACCGCAAAGTGGAACAGAGCAAGAAAACCCCATCAATGATGAGAGCCAGAACATGGATGTGGACATGGAAGAGAATGATGGAAGAACACACCCAGGAGGAGTATGGTCAGACTATGACCGACGTGAGCCACCAAATGATGCTAATTGGGACGACATGGAGACCATCTACAAGTACTTGCCACCAGACGAAGAACGAAGAGGACGAAAAGTCCAAGAAGCTGGAATTTTTCCAGAGAGCTTGTTGAAAGAATTCCTCCAAGCTCGAATCTCCCAGATTCATGGAAGCAATGACCCACAAGCAGCATTCGACCACGTGTTCAAATGGAATGCTGAAGAGAAGAAACATTTTGCCAATTTCGCCATCATGGTGATGAGTGGGCAATGGGAGTTGAATTGGGACGAGCACTTGAGGCGCTACGTCGAAGAAGGCGAAGTGTGAAAAGCGCCACTAATGCCGTGTCCCTTTTCAGGTGGGGTGTTAGGCATTTGACAGAGAGAGCCCCACTTGTTGCACAGCACTTGACTTAACCTCTCGGCCGAATAGTGGCCCAAGCCTTAGCGTAAAAGGGCGCGCTGCGTTTTCTCCGCGAACACAACTAAAGCTTCGCTTGATGCCCAGGAAAACGCATTTGCTACTGCTTAACCACGACTACCACGACTACCACGACCACCACCACTACAGCTGCCGACGGCGTTTGGGAGTTCAGCCCGGATCCAGGCGCCTAAAGTCATTACCACGCAGACTTCATGGGCCATGACAGGTGTTGCACGAGGCACAGGCCTAGATGCAAACGGAGATGTACCAGGCAACATCGTAGGTGTTTGCCCTTTCTGCTCGGTTTACAACAAGGGCATTTTCCCCGTCGGAACGCCAACCTTTCTTTCTGGTCAGGAACCTGCGATGATGTATGCGGAGTCGACAACTGCGATACCCAAAAGCAGGAACAACTTCAAGGAGCAGAGCCTTGTTTCACATAGGGCAGTTTTCACATATTCTCACTTTGCGCTGCGGGTGAACGTTCTTCTTAGGAACATGTTGCTTTGTTTCCGTGTCCTGAACAGCGAGTCCAAGGATTTGGTGGCTGTGTCTACAAGCTTGGGCTCGCCGTGCACTCTTGACCCTGGTGTTAACTGGGCAGCTGCCCCTATGTGGCGGGAGGGCACGTGCTTCCCTTATGGGGGAGCGCCGGGCAACACCGCATGTTCTGCCACATCCACATTCAATCAGGGCCGCCTCGATTTGCTCAAAAAGCTTGCAGTTTGCGTGTTAATGTTTCCCACGCTTGCAAATTTGTGACCACCAGAGAGTGTGGATCTTTATCGGGGACAGGCTGTTGGAACGATTTCAACTAAAGCTTCGCTTGATGCCCAGGAAAACGCATTTGCTACTGCTTAACCACCACTACGGCAGCTACCATAGCAAAAACGACCACGACCACGACCACGACCACCACCACGACTACTACGACCACCACCACTACAGCTGCCGACGGCGTTTGGGAGTTCAGCCCGGATCCAGGCGCCTAAAGTCATACCACGCAGACTTCATGGGCCATGACAGGTGTTGCGCGAGGCACAGGCCTAGATGCAAACGGAGGTGTACCAGGCAACATCGTAGGTGTTTGCCCTTTCTGCTTGGTCTACAAGAAGGGCATTCTCCCCGTCGAAACGCCAACCTTTGTTTCTGGTCAGGAACCTGCGATGATGTATGCGGAGTCGACAACTGCGATACCCAAAAGCAGGAACAACTTCAAGGAGCAGAGCCTTGTTTCACATAGGGTGGTTTTCACATACTTTCATTTTGCGCTGCGGGTGAGCAATCTTCTTGGGAACATGTTGCTTTGTTTCCGTGTCCTGAACAGCGAGTCCAAGGATTTGGTGGCTGTGTCTACAAGCTTGGGCTCGCCGTGCACTCTTGACCCGGGTGTTAACTGGGCAGCTGCCCCTATGTGGCGGGAGGGCACGTGCTTCCCTTATGGGGGGAGCGCCGGGCAACACCGCATGTTCTGCCACATCCACATTCAATCAGGGCCGCCTCGATTTGCTCAAAAAGCTTGCAGTTTGCGTGTTAATGTTTCCCATGCTTGCGAGTTTGTGACCGCCAGAGAGTGTGGATCTTTATTGAGGTTTAAAGCAATTCCGGGGACAGGCTGTTGGAACGATTCCAACTCATGCTTTTCAACTAAAGCTTCGCTTGATGCCCAGGAAAACGCATTTGCTACTGCTTAACCACGACTACCACGACCACCACCACTACAGCTGCCGACGGCGTTTGGGAGTTCAGCCCGGATCCAGGCGCCTAAAGTCTTACCACGCAGACTTCATGGGCCATGACAGATGTTGCACGAGGCACAGGCCTAGATTGAGATGTACCAGGCAACATCGTAGGTGTTTGCCCTTTCTGCTTGGTTTACAAGAAGGGCATTCTCCCCGTCGGAACGACAACCTTTTTTTCTGGTCAGGAACCTGCGATGATGTATGCGGAGTCGACAACTGCGATACCCAAAAGCAGGAACAACTTCAAGGAGCAGAGCCTTGTTTCACATAGGGTGGTTTTCACATACTTTCATTTTGCGCTGCGGGTGAGCAATCTTCTTAGGAACATGTTGCTTTGTTTCCGTGTCCTGAACAGCGAGTCCAAGGATTTGGTGGCTGTGTCTACAAGCTTGGGCTCGCCGTGCACTCTAGACCCGGGTGTTAACTGGGCAGCTGCCCCTATGTGGCGGGAGGGCACGTGCTTCCCTTATGGGGGAGCGCCGGGCAACACCGCGTGTTCTGCCACATCCACATTCAATCAGGGCCGCCTCGATTTGCTCAAAAGGCTTGCGTGTTAATGTTTCCCATGCTTGCGCGCCAGAGAGTACGGATCTTTATTGTATTTTTTCAACAAGTTGTTCCGGGGACAGGCTGTTGGAACGATTTCAACTCATTCTTCGCCCAGGAAAGCGCATTTGCTACTGTGTGACCACGACTACTACGGCAGCTGCCAGGGCTAGCACCACGACGGCGCCGATCGTGTCTTTGGCAATCAGTTATGGTTCTTCCTCCAGAGCGAGCACCGCAACAGGCACATTTCCTACCAGTGGATGGCAGCTGAGTGCTCCAGGCCCGAAAGCCCAATACTCATATGTAGGAGATGCTCCACTCATGAAGATTTGGATGTGGCTCCAAAAAGTCCTCGGCTGACAAACCAACGGACCCTCATGTCCTTTTTAACCATTGGGCCTCATCATTTGTGTTTGTATCATCTAACTTCTAAAAGACATACTCTTCTTAGTGTGTCACCTGCTCTGCGATTGTCATCCCTCCTTGGAGGGGGCACCTGCGATGATGTGTGTGGAGTTGACCTTTGCGACAAGAATGCCATGGCCAGAGTGAATGACGATGCCACGGTGGCATCAGTGTTGAGCAGTCTAGGAAAAACATGCTCGACATTTCTTGGGAGGAGCTCTGCAGGGGCTCCTTTCTTTAAAGGTCCAGAGCTTTGCACTTACTACGATGGTGCAAGCCCAGCGGGGATCGATTGCTCAGACACCACCAATCCTGGCCATGAAGCTTTGTGCTACTGCAAGACCTCGCTGATCCAGATCGAGGAAGACGAGCACGTTGCTGACGCACCTTGGCTCTGAGATCTGGAATTAAGACCCCTTTTTTGGTCTGGTGTTTGGTGCAAGACGAGCAGCGGGGAGATACAATGCTATACAGTTATACATATGCCTTGGACAATGTTTTTTCTATATAGTGCAAGCTTGCTTTTTGCCAACTTTACCTCTGACTGAGGATAGCTCGAGCGAAGAAGACGACTTCCGCTTCCCCCCCCCCGAAGGATTTCAACTTGTGCCAGTCTCTGCTGCACCTTGGTTCCGAGATCTGGAATCTGGACCCCTGAAAGAAGATTGGGACCTCTAGATCAGATTCAGATCAGGTGATTGGATCAGATATGCTTCATTGTGCTTCTAAACAGTCTGTTCGGCTCTGGTGCACACATGCTTGATTAACTTTACCCAAGGACAGCTCGCAGATGGATGCCGCGCCCTTCTCCAAGATCGTCCGCTTTGAAGCCAGCTGCGCCAACCCAACGGCATGCTATGACATTTACCGGTTTGGGGGATGTGTTGCGCCCGGTGCACTTGGTGCAGCCACAGACCGGGTGTACTGGGGAGTAGTGACCCCGGACCGTGATCGCCCAACCGTTCGTTGGAGGGAGCAGGATCCTTCACCAGTTCCTTTAGCAGGACACACTGTGGTGGTGGCTGACCCAACCTCTGCAATTGTTCTTGGTGGCCAGAGCTCCTGTTCTGAAGATGCTACCTACCTGGACTTGACTTTTTTGTGGAGGAGGGCAGACGCAGGATGGGTTAGCTTGCCTGCCATCCCAGAGCCTTGCGGTCTGTCCTTTCACACCGCGAACTATTTCAACGATGCCGGCAACGTTGGGATGGTGGTCTTGGGTGGTCGTCGTGGAACATCTGGGAGCGCCTGCAGCGATCCGACGGCTCCAAGAGTTTCGAACAAGGCATGGTGGTTCGACCTTAACGGATATGTTTGGACGGAGCGACTAGGCGAGACATTGGCTGTAGGCTGCAGATAGTCATGCCAGTCACTCCTGGTTAGAGCATTTTAGAGCAGCCTTTGTGCGTGGACTGTTTGGTCGCAGATCCGAGGAAAGAGACGGAAGGATGGCTTGGTGTATGGGGGCACGCGAGCGCCGTAGTGAATCCAACTGCGGCTGGGCCTAATCGGCTGTTTGTCCATGGTGGCCGCACGGAGGATGGATGGTTAAGTCGTGTCTTGCGCTACTCTCCTCTTGCTGGCATCTCGACACCCGGTACTTGGACGCATTTGGATGAATCAATCTTTTGAAGCCTAAAGGCTGAGGATTGAGATCCTCGGTTTCTAGCATGATCACAAAGATGGGTCAACAAATTGCAGTGATTTTGGGACAACACACAGCGATCAAGATGTTAAGTCCAAACTCTTCGGAGTTAAGGCTTGAACAGGCCAGTTTCTATGCTGCAATCCAAGTTCCCCTTTGCGTCATCCGACGTTCAAAAACATCTGACCAAGCTCTGACTTTTTTTGGGAAACCGAGGTTGTTTGCTCCGACGTTGTTCGCCTTCAAATCAGTGGTTGTTTAGCAACGTTGGTTGTTGGAGGATCAGATGTTGTTTGATCTCGAACCGAGGTTTTTGGCCATGGCTCACAAGGCTCCTTAAGGGGATTAGATGAGCTGGACCGAACAAGATATATGTGTGAATTCCGACCACCAGTTCTAAGAGAGCGCGCACATGAGTCAAATGCCCCGATGCCGTCATGGCACAAAGGTGCGCACCGAGCCACACGCTTTCGCAAAAGGGCCGCGTCCTTCGTTCGCTCGATACATGGTTTGCGTATCTTGCTTAGTTGGCACCGGAGCCTCGTTGTTTCCAGGATTCGTTGCCCGGAGGGTGGACGCAGTCGGAGCTTGACGCCCTCGAGGAGCTCCACGCCACTGTGGAGTCCGATCCAGGTGCTGCATCGAGCATTGCAAGTTGAGACAATCCTTGGCGGTGCCTTCGATGCAACCGGCACGTTGGAAGGAAGTTGCAGCCGCTTCATATGTTTGCGAGAGTTGTCACTTTGATCAGGTTTACAATGTTGAGCAACCTACACGGCAGCAGACAGTTGAGGGCACACGGCTGTATGTTCCCAGCACCGACAGTGCACCCGCTGGTGATCCACCTTGCAGTCCCATCCAGGTATTATTGGCCCGTAGGTACGACCACTGCGCAACAGAACGGTTCACAGCATGATGCTCCGAAATGCACCTTCTCCTTCACAGGTACCGGTGCGCCTTTCTACATCGTCGAAGACGAGGCCAGCAGAAGGACAGTGCGAGTTGGCACAAGCAAAGCAAGTGGTGGAGGAGCGTCGCAATGACTCGGCTTCTGACAAGAGTTGGAATTCAAGGAAAGGCCCAGCGCCGCGGCTGAAGTGGAGAGGTGGCACACCACAGCCACGCAAGTGGCAGTACCATGCATCGGACCTTCGTGCTTTTGCAAAGTATGAGCGACGACTCAGGTCTGGCAGATGCAGGTACAACACTACCTTACAGGTGCAGAGGCTAGTTTGATGTTGTTCAGCTCCCTCACTGGAGGCCGAGGCAGAGCGCATGGAGCTGGAGAAAGTCAACGCCAAAGATGGCATCAGCTACATCCTTGGTTGTTTGAAGGGCCCGCTGGAACAGAAGTGTTTGTATCAGAAGCGTATGCTGCTGTCCAACTACGAGTCCATCACCCGACAAGGCCATGAGTCGATTCGACGCTTCATCAACAGATACAATGATAGAAGCGTTTTGAGCGTGTTGTTGCAGTCGGCCGATCAGTTCAGCAGCTATGTATGATTCAGAGTCGCGTGGCAACAAGTTGTTGGAGCGTTGCATGCAAGTTGGATCCACAGCTTCAGGGGTTGATACTCATTGGAGCTGAAGCAGTAGCCCACAACTGCAGTTTCCAGATTTCAGGCCAACTCCACCGGTGTTCCAGTCAGATGGATGGCGACCAGGCAGCTCCAGCAGTTCTTCCTACAAGGGTGGCCACTACCCCAAGTCGACGGCTTCCACATCAGCTTCAAGTTCAGCACCGACCTTGCCTTCCTCCGCCTCCGCGTTCAACCGGGGGAAAGGCGAAGGACCACGCCGTGTCTACCAGACAGAGCTTGCTGACGCCGGCGATGCAGAATACTTCATAAGTGGCAGGGGTTTATGCTGCAGAAGAGGCCGATGAGGAGCAACCTCAGGACATGCACGATTGGCCTTGTGGGTTGGCCTTTTGGAGCTTAGGTCGAAGTTGTTTTTCTTCTTTTCATGTTGAAAAATAACACTAAAAATATTAGTTTTTCAATCATGGTGACAAAAAGTGCCCCACTGGTCTAAAAAATCAGTGTGGTTTTCTTTGTAACTTCAAAATGAAAAATGTCATTGTATATTGTCTTTTGTTTCTGAGAGGTTATGATCCGTATTTTTTCATACCGTTTGTGACAGGAGAAGAGCAACGATGACTGGCATGCTGATAATGATATACAAGGCAGTATATGCTTACTGCTTAGGCTACCATCCTCGTCATCCAATGCTTGCTGACCTATGGTATCATTGATATAGTTGTCAAGAAAGGCCAATGCAGCCGGAGTTTGAAGGCCAACTTTTCAAGGTTTTGAGTTTGGTCATACCTACTGAGTGATAGACTCAAAGAACGCCAAGAGGTGGTGAAAGGCATCGAAGCATGGCTTACAGAACGGATCAAGGGTGACCCAGGAAAGAGCAGCCACCTGCGCTCCATGCTGGAAACGTCTCTGTGGACTCCATCAGAGTGTACGACAGCCTGGGAGAATTGATTCAGATGCACGCAACACTTGTAAGGCTTGCGCTTTCGAGCTGCAGTCATAATAATTTGCTGGGGAAGTTGGGCTAGCGCAGCGATGCTGCTGCAGTTCGACAAGTGTAGCATGAAGTGTGACCTGAATCATGAATCAGGTGTAAGATTTCCAGGAGGCCTTGTGGTACACAGAAATTTTTGTATTTAACCTTTCTGTTGGGAAGGAAGCATGCTACTCAGCGGCGCTTTCTCATCGTATGATTTTTGTTATTTCGCACAGGAAGGGGTCAAAAGGAAAAGCTGCGCACCATAGTCATGGCTGATTGGCCATACAGTTGAACATCTGGCAAGTAACGCCCTGCTCATCATGCCCCAAAGGACCAGGAATCAAACCTCCGGCGGACTGCGGCTGCCATTTTCATGCTTCACAAAGAATGTGTCCCGCAAGGGTGTCGCGCGAGAGTGTCCCACAAGAGCTTTCATCCCACAAGAGTGTCTCCAAGAGGTGTCCTCAAGAGTATCCTGCTGTTTGGTGAATATGGATTCTTTGCGCAATCAATGAGCACAAAATGATTTTCAGGTGGAGGCAAAAGGGTTCTTCGTTTAGTTTTATGCGCCCCCAACCTTGCAGTGAACAACGCTTGGCCACAAAGACCAACTTCTTGTTAACACTGGCCCAAGAAAGGCATTCCTGAGTCACAACTTTTTTTATCAAGGAAGTCAGGAACTCAAGAAACACACCGGTTTGGAGTCAATGATAACTAGTGTCACTCACTAGCGTTTTTGCGCCAAAAGTCTTGTCAACATGGACAAATGTTCGCAAACATGGAATCTAAGCACGCAAACGCAGCAACGTCGCAACCCAAACCTGCAGCGTTGTTGCGCGCGCAGACCCGACGCACAAGCGTGAACGCGCAAGTTACAAGTTTGCTTTTTGCGCTTTGCGATTTCTGAGTTTCATTTGCAATGGTGTCGCTTTGTCACATTTTGGAGTTGCATTGAATGTGTTAAGTTAAAGGGTTGCCTATGAAAGCCTGTGCGTGATTGCCTAATTTGTGTAGCGCAGTTCGCTGATTGAGTTGATTGACGCACATGATAACTTTTGTGCACGCTGGTGTCCATGTTCTGTGACATTCTTCATTTTGCGCATCCTTTTTGTTGAGCCGTGGGGCTGTTTGCTTCGTAGCTGCGTGGGGCCCAAAGAGGCCCCACAGAGGATTTGCGTAGAAGCTATGTGGCTATGTGTGTGAAGGTTGGCGGATGCCTTTGTTGGCTCTGGTTTGTCAGTATGCCCGGCAGAGGCACCGGGTGGATGAGAGTGATGTAGCTGTCAGAAGGGTGTTCCCACGTCCAGCATGGTTTGCAGATTTGGCTGCCTCTCGTGATCTGTCCGACCTCCTTTCTGAGAAGCACGGTGTGAAATCGAAGGAGTGTGAAGCTTCATGCATTCTGCTTGCAAATGTATCCCGAGGTGCTGAATACGATGGGCCCCTCACGCAGTGGAGCCGAGAGGATGACCTTTTCTGGGAGCATTTGGGGAAACCGAGATGCTTTTACAGAAAACGTTTACATTGAGGATTGGAAAAGCAATCTTTTTGCAGCCGCCTTTATATTTAGTTGTAGCAAACCCGCAGCGGAAGAAGATTCCGTTTTGGTTGCCCAATGTCCCTCTTGACGTTGGAAACCTTCAAGGGTTTTGGGCTCCAGATTCCAGACCTCTCTCGCCATGTTGACCACCAGCAAATTCTAGACTCTAGACTTTTTGGAGGTCACTCAAGATGAATTGGTTTCATTTGCTTCAGACCCAATTTGCATGGCCATTCCTGCTGTTCTTGCCGAGCTTGTCAAAAGTGGGGAGTGGAGGTCCCTGATGTTGCAAGGGCGATGGCGTGAGAAACTGCAGCGCAGCAACGTGTTCCAAAAATTTGTTGCAGGCTTCGCTTTTGGCGTTGCAAAATTCTGGGAAGATGAGGGATCATGTCAGCGCCGACACTTCCAAGTTGCAGCTTACTCCAGAGTTTGCAAACACTCGGGCCACAGAGCTTCGGCGACTTCATCCTGAGGTTCACAAGCGTGGGAACCCTGAGGAGCAAATGAATTTGAAATTGTTCTTGGAGGAGGCTTGCTTGCGGTTACGCAGTTTTGCTTCAATTGGTGGGGGTGGATCTTCATTTGCAAACCAAAAAGTGCAGCCAGATGCCGTCGTGAAGGCACTCCTTGCTGCGATGAACCTTCGGAACCGTGCCCAACTTGGGGAGACGTTCAATTTGGCCTTCCAAAGCTTGTTCCCAGGACACTCTGCAATACCGACCAATGATTTCAAGGTGCTGTCAGCTGCAACACTTTCACAGAAACAGATAGAGGTGGACTCCTCATACTGCTGCTTCTGGCGAGATCGTTTTGAGAGCCACAAAGGACATATGTGTTTATGCAGACTCCTCGCCGCAGGCTGGGTCCGACTATCTATTATCGATTGTGACGTTGATAGATGATTGCAAGTTGCCAGATTGCATGCAGGCTGCGTGTTTCTTGGAACAGTCCGTGGGTTCCTTTCAGGAAGCGTATGCTGCTGATGACAAAGATAGAATGAGTGAAACAGCTCGACAGCGATACGAACGTGGCGAGTTTCTGAAGCAGGCTGTCCATGTACATGGCCGGGTGCCCATGAGCTTGGGGTCTCGTGCATCGTCACTGGATCACAAGCTGCGACCCCTCGTCCGGAAATTCTTGGGTTGAGTGTCAATCGATGCCAGTCCTGCGTACCGTGCTTGGATCCGTCCGAGGCTTTTGCGCAGACGTGGGCACTGAGATGGGTCTAGCTGAAGTGTCTGGAGTGAAGCTGGAGTCAGTTCTGCCAGAATGGACGGTTGACCATGGACTTTTCAGTGAAGAGACGGGTATTGACCACTTCAGCTCCAGTGATTCAGACTTTTTGTTTGAGCAAGCGCTGGTGTGTGTGGAACCCTCCATGTGTGCCATAATATGTCTGCTGAAATAGATGGTTCTTTGTCAATGTGGAACACGTGGCTTCCCGGGTTTCGGGCTTTGGCCAACTTACTTCACCATGAACATCGTCGGAAGCAGCTTGTAGGCTTGTGTGTGAAGTCTACCCCGTTCGAATGGATAACGCATTTGTTTGATTATGGGGTACCACGCCCAGCTACCTGGCGCTGGGGTGCTGTAACCAAGATTTTGCCAGACATTTTGTCTCGCAAATTTGCTTTGCAAGCGGTCTGGGATGAGCGACGTTTTCTTAGTGGAGGCCATGGGGTGAATGAAGTTTGGAATCCTCAAAGAAAGTGTGTGCCCACGGTTGACACACAACCCAATTGTTTTAAAGCAGTCTTTTCACGTTTTGTGTTTCCGGCTGTAGCTTCTCAATGCTTTCTCTTTGTTGACCTTGCCTGCATGGGTGCTTCTGAAGACCCGTGAGAGAATCCTGGGGCAGAGGATGCCCTTGATGTTTCGCTTCTGAATCAAACTATTCGAAGTGAGGGTTGGTGTTTTTTTGCAGAAATGGTCTTGCGACTGAACAATTTCAGCAGCGACTTCGCGGCCTGGGCAGAAGGCTGCCCATGCCATTTGTGGCTGCGCCCGGAGAGTTAGCGTAGTCATGGTGGGGGAGCCCGTTCCATCTAGTCTGATGAATGTGAGAGCTTGCGCGCTGCCAGAAAGCAACATGGTTTTGTGGCTGGGGTGGGCGATGGCCTGAATTTACAGCTTGCCCTTTGGCTGGTCGTCGTGCATGGCCCTGAACTTGCGTCTGGGGCTGCTGAGGTGTTCTTGGAAAGGCTTTCGCAGTCCTATTTGGCAGAGCTTATGCAGTGTTGCTGCTGCACCAAGCCAGAAGACATGCAGCAAGTGTTGTCAGATTTTAGCTTTGGGAAAGCGAGTATCATGTCTTACTTGACCCAAAAGCTGCAATGCTGGCGCATTCTTCCTTGGAGACTTGCAGCCTTGGCTTTGACCGACACCTCCGAGGCAAGGAGGCATGCCCAAGCAGCCTTAGACGAGTTCCGGCAGCATCTTGCCGTAACGTGTACAGTCTCCAAGTCTTTGTTGCTAATTTTGGGTGTTTGTATTTTTTCTTTATGTTTATCACCAACTACTTTTCTGAGGGCAGTTGATGTGCCGTTGTCAGGTCAGAAGCCAATCCTGATCTGCGTCACAGAATCATTTGGCGCTATTTACAGACAGGAGCTGTCACCAGACTGCAGATTGAAAGGTTCATTGACGGAGAGGACCTCCAACGTTTGCCCGAACTATTCAAATTGGTCTCTGAACTGCGTTTCTTGCCAGTAGTTGAGCGAATACAGGAGGGTGGTCACTCCATAGTGAACAGAATGTTTAGTATCGGCGAGTGGCCAGGCCCTATGTATCTTGCAGCATTCGTATGCCAGAGGTCAAGGCCATGCTGTCTAGCCCCAAGCAATATGCTACATTCATCAGCAAATTCCCAGACGTAGTTTCTGCCGATGTGCTTGCTCGCAGGTTTGGTTTTTTACCGGCAAGCGGCTTGTGCTGACCGTGCTGGCAGGAGAAAGAAGATGGTTTTAGCAAGCTACTTCTTGTACGCGCTTGATGTAGAATCGCAATATGCTAGTGTGGCTGGTGTGAAAGCAGCCCGTGAAAAGGCTGCTGCCAAGAAGAAAGCGATCCAAGACAAGTGGCGTTCATTTTTCTACCCTCCTGCAAAATTTTCAGCGGAATCCGTTGAGCAAGCAGCCGTTGCAAGTCATGTGCAAACACATGTTGAGAATGGCCGCCTTTACAGCGTGACAGCTGAGGTAGCCATCCCATCGTTGCCAGAAGCTTTGAAGCCTGCAAATTTGCAGCCTTCCAGACAGATTGGAGCTTTGGCTACTCCTTCTGCTGGTCAGGCACCTCTGTTGGCAGATGCAGAAAACAGTCAACAGCTTTGTTTGCGCAGTGATGCGCCTCGGGGAGAAGCCGCAGCCCAAGAAGATCAGCAGGGCAGATCCACGCAAGATCCAAGAGTCTTTGACTGCTTGGTCAAATGTCAAAGAGCTGTCTTTTCATCTCGCTGGTCACGAAGATTGTATGATTGCAGATGTGATGGAGTTGCTTCAGTGCTTTGTGAAAGCAAAAGCATTCCCGCCACTGGCAGGGTCTAGCTCGCCGAGTGGTAGTTTGACTTTAGGTGCGCTGGCGCCTGAGTCTGCAAAGGCTCATGCGCTTCAAGTCTTGCGAGGTATAGGGGCAGTGGAACCGTTCCAAGATGGACCGTGCGAGGGCAGTTGGGTTTTAAACACTTCCGCTTTGTGCAACCTTCAGCATATGCACATGGCAGCCGACCTGGAGGACCTTGGCAGCGAGGAGATTCTTTCCGGTAGCACCTGGGAGTTGCTGACGTTGCTGAACCATCACGGGTGGCAGTTGAAACTAGCACCGCGTCAAGCCGTGAAGAAGCGACAGCTCCAACCTGTTTTGCCTGAGTCTGCTGACCGGTTTTGGTATTGCCATCAAATGCAGTCTACATGCATTGGCACTACATGCTGGCTTTGCTCAAGTCAAAAGACTTTTTGAATCTGGAACCTTGGAAGTTTTGCACCATTGCCAGCCCAAGAAGTATTACGAGAGTGTCTTGGTCGGGAAGACCAATAGTAGGGTGTCTATTCCAGTCTGTGATGCAAACCCTTCTGGAGGGGACTTGTTGCCAGAGATTGAGGATGTGGATCCAGTGCATGTTTTACCTTCGCATGGTTCTGGTCGGTATTGGGTTCCTCCTTGGGCAGCCCGAAGTTGAAGAAGAGGACTGCTAGGCTATAACCCCCAACCTTCTCCTTTTGCAGAAAGACAGTTTCAGCAAAGGTTTGGTTGTGACAATGCATGTTGGTGGAACCGACGTAGAACCCACTTTTAACAATACCAAGAAAGGCCAGCAGTCCTAAAAGGCAGTTTTTGGACGCGACCTTTTAACCTAGTTTTAGAAGCTTTTTAGAAACAAGAAAGGTCGCGTCCAAAAATTGCCTTTTAGGGTCTGTTGGCTCTTTTGTTTGGATTGCAGGATTGCGTGGAGCACACCAGCGATTCTATCGATAGTGATTTTGCTTTGGGATCTGGCAGCCCGGCTCCTCAGTCAATGGATCTCGAGGAAGTCCCGGCCAAGGATGATTTGGACCCTGGAGAAGACAGTGTCGCAATACCTTCTGTTGCTGAGGCAGCTCGTGGCAGCGATGAGGCCACAGTTGATGGTGTGGAAATGCATCCTCCACCAGAAAGTCCTACCCCTTCAGGTCATCGCCCCAAAGATTCCGATGCGGCAGTTGCAGATATAAGATCTTTGAGTAGGGTTGTTCACCAAGATACCTTTATGTGGGGTCCTTTCCGAATGACCTTCTCGGATAAGAAATCAAAGCCTCCATATGGCCAATGGCAAGCCACTTGTGTTTACCACAAGTTGAACGACAAAACGGGCTGCAAGAGAAGCCTTTCTTTGGGGCAAGTTGGCCAAAGCAAGGATCGTTGCAAACGTGTCCTCATGCAGTGGTGTCTCAAGGCACCCCTTTTCGAAACCAAGAGGGGTCACGCGGCTGTTCCACTTAATCCTTCAGAGGCTTTGGACCAGGAGGTGCTAGATACCAGTGACGCCTCCACCTGATCATGTGCGCACTGATGAAGCAGTTGATAAAGCCAAGGCTGATTCGTCTGCAAGCCTAGGAAAACGGTCTGCAGCACCCAAGGGCAACGCAAAGAAAAAGGCCAAGGCCAAGGCTGCGAAGCCCAAGCCGAGCCACAAGAAGCAAGCTTCGCCTAGAGGTTCCAGCGTGGGTTCTAGTTCTAGATCTTCTAGCAGTTCTAGTTCCACATCCTCGTCCGAATCGTCGGAGTCGGATTTATCCAGCCATGCTCATCGAGGTGAAAAAGCAAAGAGCGTAAACAGTATGCTTGGATAAAGAAACTGCAAACACGCATTTGCTGTCCAGAAGTTGACAAAGGCAATGATTTTTCAAGGGCTAGACGGCAGGGTTGCCTGTATCAAATTCTGACATTTGTTCGTGCGCTGATTGATTCGATTTCTGGTTCACGCTTTTCACTAACAGTTGCAGCAGTGGCCACACTGATGTACACGTTGATGTGTATGCGCTTTAACTTTTTGAGTGAAACGTACATTCTTCTTGAAACCCAGCACTGAACTGTCCTGTCCTTGCCCTGGTTTTCCTTTCTTTTTGCACGTTAATTGCTTCAGAAAGCGTTCCGCGATGAGACGTGAGGGACTGGATGGGTGTCGGGGCAGTCGACGGTGAGCTTGCTTAGGCTGTTTTGTTGGGCCCAAGCTGAATGGACATGTAGCCCTTTAATGTACCTTGCTGTCAACTTCAAACCTTGCGGCCTTTGTGTAGGCTTTCCGTTCATATTTCCATTCCAGTTTCTTTTTGTTTCTCTTGGGACCTTGACTCTGTGTTGGTTTCCATGTTGTTTCCCGAGGACTTTCAGTCAATACCCAAAGGAACCAGCTTCCTGGGCTTTCTGTTTGTGCTTTGCCCTCGTCCATGTTCCCATCATCATCTCCTCTTGCCAGTCCACGCTCTTTTTGGATCCTTATGGCGCGCGATTTCTTCACGGTTAGGTTTCGCCATTGTTTCCCTCTCTGCAGCGCGAGTTGGTGGTCTCTCTGCGTTAAGGTGAGCAGGAAAGATAACCTAGCCCTTCCTCTTCAGATTTCACACGCGATTCATGGCGCGCCGTGGCCTTATCAGCGTTCTTTAGGCGCAACCTGGCTAAAAACGGCAACAGTCCCTACTAAGAGTATCACATTCTTGCTGTGTCCAAGGAGTGGCTTCAAATGTTGATTTTTTGATGTGTTGGACCTGGCCCGGACATGGCTCGGACATGGCTCGGACCTGGCTCGGACGTGGCTATGGTTTTGAGACGCCAGATTCCCGCGCATGCCTGTAGGAAAGCGTGTGATGTTTGTTGTTTGGTGTGCGTTTTCTACTCCCTTGTAACCCCTTTTGGCAAGAAGAGGGGGGGAAATAAGGCCATTGACATTCTTTAAGGTTTTTGGTTGCAAATATTGCTAAGTGTGCTTGGAGTGTGCGCATGGGAGACAAAAAATAGAGTGGTTCGTAAAGGTCACTAGATTATGAACTTTAAGTTTCAGCTTGCAAGGCAACTCTGCAAAAACGACGTTGATTTCCAAAGCAGACACAAACGAGGTTTGGTTTTTTGGATGACAGGGCACTTGGATTGATGAGCATGGCATGGAGCGTTCAAAAACTTCTGGCGCGCACCTTTGGTTGACATTCTGAGAGTCAATGTTGCCAAGGCTTGCCTCACGAAGGCACGACCCTCATCAAGGAAAGATGAATTGATATCATCACCAGAGTCTACCTTGGCATTAGCCCGCTCTTTTGCTGCATCCTGCATAGTGTTCCACAACTTGAGCACTTCTGGCGGGCACCTTTCCAATATGTCGCCATGGGCACAGGAAGGCTTGAATACACCTTCATGGCTCAACAGAACCTGGCGGCAACAGCTCTCAATGCCACCGGCTCTTTGGCAACAAAACTTCTTGGGGTCAGACTGAAGCTCTGCAAACGAATGGCTTTGAACTGCCACCAGAATCTTGGACAAGGCTTCTCCAGGCGAACCAAGACCGCTATAGTCTGTGCGGAGACAAATCCCACAGCGCAAGCGCTCTTCGGCCTGCAAGGCAAAGTCAACCCCAAAGTATTTCTTTGAGTGGGCAGCTAACTGGTCCAAGAGCTGAGGTGCCCGCCTGACACTTTCTGCTGCGGTCTGTGGCCCCAAAGGCAAGTCAGGCAAGGAAAGGTGTTGGTTGAAAGCATTGCCTGACGAAGGCTGCTGGTTAATTCTCCTTCTCTTTGCCTTGGAGGCGTTCGACGCCACGCCATGCTGGAGGCTGGAAGGTTCCCCAGCACTGGCCATTGCTAAAACATGTCTTGAACACTAGAACTGCCTGAATGTTTCCGCTTGCAGCTTAAAGGCACCCTGTCTTGGCAACATCTTTCTGTCTGAGATGTCAATTTGCCTTTCGGCTTGGCAACGATAATCTGGCCCCCCCCCCAAGTCCCTGTTGTTGATAGCTAAATTCAAGGTTTGGAGGGGGCAAACGGGGATTTGGTGGACTCAGATTTTCATGCTTCACTGCGAGAAAAATTGGCAGGCTTGAAACCCACCTGTGGAGGCCAGCTTCAATGGCCTTGTTCCACGTCAGGAGAAACGACTCAGGAAGGACGACAGTTCCAAGGCACCTCCGAGAAGGAGGCAACATCGTGCTCACTCCCCTCACGATGCTCACTCGACCAGCTCCACAGCTTCGACAAGGAGCGAGGAACCGCTACAGATGACCAAATTGCGCCGGCTCATGGGGCAGCTCTTAGTGAGGCACGAGGATGCCCTGAACTCGGTTTCTATGCAGGACTCGTATGTGATCTTCTTCCAGACAAAGAACTCCGGGGACATACCCTTGCTGATCCGATCAGCAAGTCAATGGCGCGACCTTCCAGACGACCAAGCTCAGACTCCCTTGCGGTGCTACCTCATCCAGGCCATCATCAGCGAACTGATCGCCCGGTTTCAGAAACTCAAACTTCAACTGGAGGACGAACAGACCAAAACAGCTGCCATAAAGAGTCAGACCATTCTGGAGGATTTGAGCTTCCCGTATCTAGTCCGGCACTCCCAGCAGCAACGACTGGTAATTGGTCAGAGTCAATCGATCTCTTGGGCCACCATGGAGTCTCATTTGGGGCTCCTACAACAGGCCTTCCAGGAACCAGCCAATTGCGTTCGGTTCTTTGCGATGGCTTCAGCTCAGAGCAAAGGAGAAGTTGTGCCTTGGAAGCTCCAGATCTCCTTGCGGAACGACTCGCTCTCCAGCCTGATGAGACAACTGGTGGGATCCTCACTTTGGCATCTCATTGGAGCTCGCCTGAAACAACACGGGCTACAACGCTCGCGGATTGCTCAGGACATCAACCAGCTCCTACGCCCTCAAGGGGGGAGACATTGAAGGCTCAATGGATTGAGAAGATTCACATCCTTCAATGTGGCAACGAGGGCAACTGGTGCTACGCTAATGCAGGCCTTGTCACTTTGATTTGGACGTTGCTCCATGCAACGAGTTTTGATGAATACACCTTTGGTACTGCTTGGGAGGCAGTACGGTCTGTTGAGCTAGCCAGCCATCCATCCTTGGCCGGTCTTTTTGAGGGGCAGACTTCGAGTGATCAGCGAGACATTGCTGAATTCACAAGCGAAGTGCTGGCATGGTGCAAATCCTCCCGGGCATCACAAGCATGGGAAAGACGGTTTGTGACACCGGATGGAACTTGCTGCCTAGAGAAAGGGGGCGACTTTCAACCTGTTGCCCTGGTACACCTCTTTGAGCTTGATGCCGAACAAACGACACTTGCTGCATTGCTTGTTCCGTGGCTCCACTGCCACTCGATGCCCACAGCATTGACACAGCGAGGAGGTCCAAAGGTCTTCTTTCTTGACCGACTGATTGATTGCGCCCGCTTGCTAGGTCATTTCCATCATGTGGACTTTTTGGTCCCCTTCCACCTTCCGTTCTTTGTCAATGACGGACTCGATCTCAATTGGGAGGAACATGTGACGGTAGCTGCAGTAGCCCATCTTGGTGATTCTCACCGTGGACATTTTCGTGCGCTGCTCCGGGAACCGGCCACAGGTGAGCTTTGGATCTGCGATGATAACAGACCGCCTGAGGCCATCCAACATGTTCCGGAGTTCTTTTACACCAGAAGTGTGCTTTTCTGGACCCTCCCCAGCCGAGCGATGGATAAATCGGGCGATGAATTGGCTCCGTCGATGCCTGATTTTTACCGACCGCTCAACCCAGGAATGGATACTTCTAGCTGGACCACACCTTCCTTCACCTTGACACAGGTTGCACGAGAGCAACTTGGCAGTGACGCCACACCTGTGGCTTTGTTTCCACCTCGGCCTCGCTGGACGCTGAGCCCAACATGGAGTGCTCGCCCCTTGGCCGATCACATGACACACAGGAGCTGCCAATGTGGGATGACTCGCACCTTCGTATCTTGGGCACGGGTAACTTGGCTATTATAAGGATCAGGCATCTCGCGCCCCACCTTCTGCAACTTGGCGGGAACAGGGAACTGCGACTGATGCTGCAGCTGCTGCTGAGCCGCCGGCTGCGCCGGCCTCGGACGAAGCGCTAGGTCTGCTGCTGCAGCAGCTTCAGGCGGCTGACCTGTCTATTGACAGGATCTTGGCCTCTACTGCTGCCCGACCAAGGCCTAGCAGCTGATGGCGTCTCCGCGGTGGCTGCCATGGGGACGGCGGATGCTGAAGTGAACGCACAACTGAGTGAACGGGCATTACGTTTCTTATCGTTTCTTTTCCTCTTGTTTCATTCTGGGTGGGAGGAGTTTGGGCGATGCGTCGAACGCACTTGCCTCGACCTTGCTTCACTCCCCCAAGCGATTAGTTCGCAGTTGATTTCTTGCATTGTACCTTTTTTGAGTCAGGCCTCAATCGGGAACACATTCAATCCCGTTTGATTTTGGCTGATTGTACAAGACTGTCGACGGCGAGTCGACGAGTCCCATGCTTGTGAAAGGATCTCCTTTGGAGTCCAGTCGATAACATTTGACTGAAGGGTGGCGCACCTCTTTGAGAGCGTGAGAAGAAAGAAAGTTGTTGTTGTTGTTGGTTGTTGTTGTTGTTGTTGTTGTTGTTGTTGTTGGTTGTTGTTGTTGTTGTTGTTGTCTGCTGTGGTTGTGCGTTGTGGTTATCTGTTTGTGGTTCTGTGCTGTGGTTATCCGTTGTGGCTGTGTGTTGTGGATGTGTCTTTGCGGTTGTGTGTTTGTGATTTTGTCTTTGTAGTTGTGTTTGTGGTTATGTGTTTGTGGTTCTGTGTTGTGGTTCTTTGTTTGTGGTTGTGTGTTGTGGTTGTGTTTGCGGTTATGTTTGTGATTGCGTGTTTGTGGTCGCGTTTCTGGCTGTGTGTTTGTGGTTGTATTTTTGGTTGCGTTGCAGTTTTGTGGTTGTGTGTTTACGATTGTCTTTTGTAGTTGTGTTTGCGGCTATGTTTGTGGTTGTGTGTTGTGGCTGTGTGCTGTGGTTGTGTGTTGTGGTTGTGTCCTGTGGATGTGTCTTTGTGGCTGTGTGTTGTGGTTGAGGTCCGGCGCAGAACGCTGCTGTCGGGAGCTGGCGGTCGAGGTCCGTCGGGAGCTGGCGGTTGAGGTCTGGCGGGGAACCGAGCCGTCGGGAGCTGGCGGTTGAGGTCCTGAGGTCCGGCGGGGAACACTGCCATCGGGCGGAGAAGCTGGTCGTTGAGGTCCGGTGGGGAACACAGCCGTCGGGAGCTGGTGGTTTGAGGTGTGGCAGGGAACACCGCCGTCCTACACTTGCGGTTGAGGTCCGGCGGCGAACGCTGCCATCCGACACTTGCGGTTGAGGAGGAGGACGAGAAGTAGCTATATAAAGCTTAACAACCCTCACCCGACAGGTGAGGAAAAATCATTGCCAGCAGTCAGGTGGCAAGATTCTTTGGCCTAACTGGGACCCAAAAATTTCCGGGGCAGTCAGGTGGCAAGATTCTTTGGGCCTAACTGGGTTCCAACAAAAATTTGGCCAGCATTCAGGCGGCAAGCAAAGCCTTTGCAGGCCCCATCACCACTAATCAAAAGTCACTGCAGCATTCTAGGCTGTTTTGACTTGACATTTTTCTGAACAGGCCTTGCCTGCCCTTATCACAGCAAACAGATCGAAAAATGAGGTAGGCCTGTTCAGGCACAACTTCTACAAATAAAAACATAAAATAGAATTCAGTCAGGGCACAGCCTCCAGACACGTCCAATCATTATATACAGGCCACTCCATGCCTTCTATTTGCTTGGTGCAAGCCCTTTTCAGGCCCCATACCACTAATCACTAATCAAAAATCACTGCAGGCCGTTTTGACACTCTAGTAGGACACTCTTGCAGGCCACTCGTGCAGGACAGTTTTATGGGAAAAACCTGTGGAACAACACTTTGGTAGGACACTTTGGGCCACTCTTGTAGGCCACCCCTGTAGTTGATTCCAACCAAATACACCAAACATAACGTCCAAACAAAAGGTGTACCTTATGTACCAATGCTTGCCGCCAGTGCGCAGCTACATTGGAGTTGGTCAGGCCCTTGATGGACCTCTGGTGTTCATAAGCCTTTGCAAAACAATGCGGTCTGCGCGCGAAAAACGTTTTCTTGCTAAAAATCATTTGAAGGGCCCCTTCTGGGGCATGCCAACTTCTCAATGGACAAGCAAAAAATTTGCGAAGGATAGTCTTCTTTGCGTGAAGAATTTGCAAAGAATTACCTTTACCTTCCCGAATTTGATCAGCAACCTGAGCAAAAGAGGGCTGTAAACCAGCAGTTTCGCAGATTTCACAGTCCCAGCAATGAACAATTTTGCTTTATGGAGGCTGGTCGGCTGGTCAAAGCGATCTACCCCGCTTTCCAAGAAGTGATTTCCAGACACTCCATGTACCGTTATCTAAGTCCAGCAAAAAGCCAATGAAAACTAAAAATAGGTTCAAACCGCTCTATGGCATGGTGGGTTCAAGGTCCACCCCAAGGTAAGGCCTGAGCCTATCCAACTCCCAAGCCAAGGCCGCGGTTGATGCCACCCCGACCCCCAAGAACTCAATCAGATGCTTTGATTATCTTTGACTTGCCCACGCCAGGTGGAAAGAGTGGAAAGTAATCTTACCGTAAACTAAAGCCAACGTTTTGAATTTAGGCTTTTGAACCCTCAAAGTAGAGTAGTTACTTTTCCCATCAGCGCCGACAAAAGTCAACTGTAATGGACCGTGATATCAGATTTTGTTTTCGGCTTTTTGTTCTGAAAGCGGCGGCAGTAAGGCACACCGTTATTGCTGGAAATGCTGTCAGACACAAGCCCCGAGCGGATGTTTCACACTATGAGCCTTGGCTTGTAAGTGGTCACATTTGTGTGGCCAATTCTTGGCAGCGTCAAGATATACAATATATAGTACATACATATAATATATCCCATATCCAGATGGATTTGCTTGAGACAGTAGTTTGTTAAATTTCCCATATCTTTCAATTATGTATTCAATGTTGTGTGCTTTGTGTGCTTTTGCAATGTTACTAGCGGAATTTGCGGAGCAAAGTCGCTGTTGCCACGCAAGCTTTTGTCGTTAGAACAGAGTGAACTTTGGAATTCATAACTGTCCCATGTTTTCTCCGAGGGTTCGTTGCGCGTTTTTGCGTACTCACTCGTTTTTATCGCGCATCTTCACTCGCATCTTCATGTGTATCTCAAGGTTCTTTTTTTGGGTGATGCTTGCGTGTGTCGTTTTGCGCTCACATGACACATGTGTATCTCAAGGGGTTGTTTGTGGTCGGGCAAGATGCTTGCGTTTGTGTCGTCTTGCGCGCGCGTGTGTATCTCAAGGGGGCTTCGGAGTGGGCAAGATGCTTGCGTTCGTGCCATCTTGCGCATACAATACCTTACTATGTGCACCAGTGGTGGCTTCGGACTTCTTGTAAAGATGTCAATGCACGTAGACAAAAGCTCTACGCTCAGTGGACAGAAGCTCTCACTGTCTGAAGCGGCCGGCCGCAAGTGCGTGCAGAACAACATGGGCAAAGGGACTCCGGCCGTGAGCCTACGCCAGCCTTCTATTTTAGCGGGGAATTCCGTGCGGAACAACGTGGGTTCTAACTAACCGCTTGGCGGAGTGAGCCTGCCACGCCCCTTTCTGTGGATTTGTGCGCATTTTCTTTTACTTCGAAGCTGCTGTCCGGCACCCTTCAGCTGCATTCGTGCGCAGGACAACGTGGGCGAAGGGCTTGGCGAAGGGAGCCTGCCACACCTCTGGCCGTGGGCTTGTGCCAAATGTGTTTTACTGAGTTTCGAATCTGCTGTTTGGTACCCTTTCCAGCCGCAATTGCACGCAGAACAACGTGGGCCCAAGGCTTGGCGGGGCTGTGCCAAGTCCTTGGCCCATGTTGTTCTGTAAGGCAAGGTGTGCAAGCCCACGGCCAGGGGCGTGGCAGCCCATGTTGGAGCTTTGCCCCATATGTCGGCAAGGTGACGCCCCGACACAGCTTTTCCAGAGTGCCTGGCCAAAGGTGAGGTTCACCCTGCGGTGTCCCAGGCGCCGCCCGCCCACTTAGCGTGCTAAGCCGGGGTCGGCGGATAACTTGGGAGGGTTTTGTCAAAGACGGTTTTGTCCAAAACCGTTTCCTAGTTTCAGGAAGATCTTAGGTGCAGAGTAGCAGCGTTCTGGTGCAAGTGCGTGCCACTCACTTCAGCTTGCGAAGCATCCAGAGTACTCGTTCTCCCGTGGCCTTGAGTTCTTGATTGCTAAGGCTGCCTTTCGCAACAGGGAGTTTAAAGTTGGCGGGAGGGGCGCGTCCACTAGAAGATGTGTGGAAGCCTGACTACGCTTACTACCGCACGTACACCGCCTTGGCTACCAAGCAGATTTCCACGGGGACTGTGTCGTGGAATGGTGGTCTCCCCTATCCCGAAACAACTGGTGTGTGGGGACAAGCAGCCGCCCAGCAGCAGCTAAACGGAACGTTTCGAAGAGGTGGAGCGCTGCAATTTCGATAGTTAGGCTCCAAGCAACCGAAGACCAAATTTAGAACGCTTGAAATGGATCATTTTGGGCATTGCAGAGATTGTGGTAGTGATAGTCAGTGATAGTGACAAGCACTTTACCTGGCAAACCCGTTCGATACCCAAACTAGTGAAAGGTTTTTTATAATTGCGACGTGTTGGCACTTCACCAGGTGTCGCTTGTGTTGCGCCCGAGCCACCCGCCGACCATGAAAATCCATCATTAAGCACTGGGCAACGGTCCGTGTTCTCCCGGGAATCCGATCGCAGCAGACACCCCATATTGAAACCGCCATTGTCACAACTTCAGCAGCTTGTGGTGTTTGGGAAACCTGCCAGGGGTTGTCGTACATCAGACGAAGCGCCAGCTCCGGTACCAGCTTCGGCAACGTGTTCATGATACTTGGAGGTTGCATTGGAGAATTCTGCGGCCTCACCAATGCCCTCTATTTGTACCGAAATGCGTGTCAAGCCGCTCTAGTGACTCCAGTGCTTTTGTCACTGCTTGGCGCCTTAAGCTGGCCTGCTTTTGACTTTTGACCTTGCCAAGCGTGAGGGCCCTATATATCTCGCACAAGACGAGGAGGAATCACAAGCAGAAAAGACACGACGCTTTCCACACCTCTTTATAATTTATAGTTGTAGCATCTTTGGTGCACTTCAATGTTCTTTTCTATGTACATGGCTGGGCCATCCGCGGTTGGTGATTTGGTCTGAGTCTAAGCGGCCTTTAATGAGCTGGATGCCAGGTGGAGCTTTGTCAGTTCTTCGTTGATGTTTCGCCCCAAGCGTCAAGTGTTTTTTTGGGTGTTTGATCAGTTCCTATTGAAGTGTTGCAGGAGCCTTCGTCCAGATCGACTATAGACTGAGCTTGCGGCATCGCGGCATCGCCGCTGGTCAGCTCTTCGAGTGCTACCGAGTCGGACCGAGTCGGACCGAGCAAACGGGGATGGCTTCGGCTTGATGCCGCTTTGACCTCGGTTGTGGAGGGCTTCGGTTTCCGTATTCATGACTGGGCCACGAGCGGCATGGAGCAACCCTTTGTGAAGCTGCAGGCTTGGGGGAGTGGTTTCTTTTGGTGGGGGCACACGCCACACGCGCTCAAGATATACAGAACAGGGACACAAATAGTGGAATGCAACAAGGAGGTCGGCATGATCCAACGCTGCAGCTTTTCATGCTTGGCTCTAGCAGCGAGCCTGAGTCTCCAAGTCTTGGACTGACACTTTTCCAGCTGGGTCCCTGTAGTACTTCAACTCAGAACGAAACCGCCCTAATCAAAGAAATGACCATTAATACCAAAATATGTCCATTTCGGGCCCAGTGCACGATTGGTGGGCAGCTGTGAAGAAGGTACTGGGACCGGGTTGAACTAAATCGTCCTGGAGTCCTGCTTATTATGAAGATTTGCATTGCGTTCAATCAGGACATGATTTGTAGCCTGCAAGAAACAGTGCGAATGATGCCAGGATACAACTATCGAACCAACAATTATCCCGCTATGCCCAAGTCCGGGATTAATTCCTTTTGACACAAGACACTCGCTTTTTGAGCATAGAGGTTGAGCGTAGAGATGGACCATGAGAACTGGACTTGACGTGAGACCATGTCATGTACCGGAGGCCCTTTTAGCACAAGAAAGGCGCGCGCTGCTCTGCCTGTGTTTGCAGGTTATGAGCCCAACGCTTTTCGTTTAAGACCACCCAGATCCACAGCGTGCGTGGACTGGTAGCTGGCTCCCATGGCAAACCCGTTCTGGTCGCAGGAACTTCAGGAGTGATTTGTGCTAGAGCAGGCGAGACCTGAAGATCTCCCAATGGTCCCTGAAGGTGACTCGGGTGTGAGCGGAGTGGGTGAGTCGGAAGAGATGATCCCTGAGGCTCACGACCTCCTGGACTTGCTGAGCCTTGATGCAGACCAGGAGAACATGGAGGAGAAGTCCCTGGATGACGGCGGCTGACGGCGGCTGTGCCATCAGTGCTGGTGAGGATATGGAAAAAGGCCCACAAGAACTCTGGAAAGACCCTGAAGAGGAGCTCCAGAAAGCCATCAATATCCAACCGGGCTGGCCTGAGGTGAAGGACAGTTCAGGTGCACAGAACCCTGCTGGTCCTCCGATGCCGCCGACGAGCTGGATGGGGAAACCTGTGGAGGGGAGAGAGAAGGCAATGGAGTTGCGACTGAGAGAACGGCGGCCGTATGAAGACCATCGAGTACAAGGTCAACAACCGGAAAAACATCAGCGACTTGATCACGAAAGCTAGCGAAGCTAGCTGGAGTTACTCTTGCGATAGCAAGGTTTCTTTCGATCGGGTGCAAATCCTAACCCCTGATTTTTCAGGTCGAAGCCCCCCCCCTCCCCACCTCCCCTTCTCCTCCTCCTTTGTCTTCCTTCCCTCCCTCCCTCCCTCCTCCCTCTTCGCAAGTTCGACTCTGTCCTGTCGTCGCTCTTTGGCATGCGGTTAGCGTTGCGTATCTTGCGGCCGCACTCGCTCACTCTCACTCTCACTCTCACTCTCACTCTCACTTTCACTCTCACTCTCACTCTCTCTCTCTCTCTCATCTCTCTCATCTCTCCCTCATCTCTTTCTCATCTCTCTCTCATCTCTCTCTCCTCTCTCTCTCTCTCTCTCTCTCTCTCTCTCCTCTCTGTCTCTCGTCTTTCCGTCTCTCTTCCCTCTCTTCTCTCGCAGGAGGATCCGGGCAAAGAGCCACATATAAAGGACTCTTCACCTGGAATCGTTTGCCCCGCCCAACTTGTGCAAGGCGTCCTGCCTTTTGCTACTCTGTCCGACTGCCTCCAAAAAGAGCGCCGTGTTTTTTCCTACCTCGCTGCCCTCCACTTTCCCATTCTGGAGCGCTAGCTTTCGCCCGCCCCCCTTGGCCTCAAGTCAGGGTAAAGGTCAACGTGATCACCTGGCTCGGAATGATGGTCATCGAAAGGCCGAAAAGCAAGAAGATCGTGGGGTACCAGGTCTACAGCTGGGAGAACATCAACGGCTCGATCAAAGTAAAGGTCGATGGGATCGCCTGGGTCGGGAGGATGATCTTCAGCCAGCAATTGAACTTCAAATGGTGGAAGAACTTCGTAGGCAGAATGTGGAGCTTCGAAAAGAGGTGAAGGCCTTGAATGAGAAGATCACTAGAGGGCAATGTCACCAAGATCGAACTCCTGGTCCAAAGACACCAACGACGGCTATGTTCACGCCGATGGAACAGCCAGTGCGCGTGAGACGAACACCGGGTGGTTCCACCGGGAACGCCGCCGCAGACACTGGATGAACCACGAGGTGAACTGCCAGAGATTCCACCTTGGCCATGGTCGAAGTTTGAGCAAGGGAGCTCAGCGGGAGAGTGGTCGAGTTGGGAACGTCGACAACGTGAACTACATGGACGTGATCGTGGAGCACAAGATTTAAACTATGGGACTATGGGTGCAGCTGGAGGCCTACGCCATGAAGGTTGTGGGGGCGGGTTGCACCGACATGCAGGTTCTGACCGCGGGGTCTATCCCCGATGGCATGAACTATGTGATGGAGAGGGAAAGGAGAAGACTGGTCCCACCTCTGGATCGATGGAACTGGAGGGCGGCAACTGGACTGTAGTGGATGGTGTGGATGCGCCATCCAATGGTTCAGGCCGATTCCAAGTCGCCCGTCTTCAGTGGCTTGAGCGAGAACTACAAGAGCTGAAGAGCAGAATGAAGACCCATGAAACCAAACATGGAGGACATGGGGTACCGGTGTGGCAAAAGTCAGATGGGTTGTGGATGCATGCAGACGAACAGCTGTGTCCCACCACCTCCTCCAAAAAGCCTGACGGGGGAGGAGCCAATTTTGATTGGGGTCCAAGAAGTCCAGACCTTTCTGCAAAAGATGAGCCGAAGGATGACCTGAGGGCAATCAATGTGACGCTTCCGAGATTGCCGTGGATGAAAGCGCCCCTCAGGCGGCTCTCAGGTGTGGAGATTGGATCACAGAGATTGAACCGCTAATTGGGGACGTCTCGGGTGGGGCAGCACGCTGGTGGGCGCAACTCATGAGTGAGGTTACTGCAGTCTACAAGGTGTGGCTGTCATCCGAGCCAAATGCAACAAGGCTTGAAGGTCGTGTAACGAGCATGTTACTGGCTGCGCTACCCTCATCGATCAAGTCAGACATCATTGCGAACCGAAAGTTGACCGCGGCCTCCATTATGCTTGAAGTCATGAAAAGGTTCCAGCCAGGAGGACTGGGTGAGAAATCCGGCCTGCTTCGGGCGCTGACGGCGCCGGAAACTGCAACGTCGCCAACGGATGGGGTGGAGAAGCTTCGTCTCTGGTCCCGAAATGTGGCAAGAGCGGTGGAGTTGGGAGTCACACTACCAGACCCAGTATTGCAGATTGGGGCATTGGACCCCATATGCAGGCAGATCGTCAACAAAGAGCCGCAGATCAACTTCAGGGTGCAATCATGGAGGCACTCCAACAATTTGGACACCACCATGCAGCAGAATGTGGTTACACGGTTTGCCCAACTTTTGCAGGCGGAGCTGACCACTGCTGCATTGGCAGGAGATCGCAAAGAAGCACCTGAGGCGAAAGTCAAACAACTTCAGCAGGGTTCCGAGAAACCTGTGACGAAAGTAGCGTGTCGGAACTGGTGTACCTCTACGGGCTGTGCGCGGGGGGGCATCATGCAGATTTGGGCACGACTGGACTGGCGTCCTGGACAAGAATGATCGCTGTTGGATATGCTCCTCATTGGGTCATCGCAAACATGAATGCCCTGCTGGGGACAAGATGAAGTCACCAGACAAAACGGAGGGCAAAGGCAAGGACATCAAGGAGGGCAAGGAGAACAGCAGCAATAAGGGCAAGGG
>CAXAMN010027473.1:438375-548544 GCA_963970005.1 Durusdinium trenchii | reverse complement strand
TTTGCAAGCATGGCTCAGTGTATTCCATCGCCATGTGAACACACGGAAGCATTTGCAACCAGCGGAAGCATAACGCTGTTTAGACATAAAACGATGTACCAAGGACACCTTTGGAGTCTTACGGTGGCGGAGTCGAAGAGCTGGGCTGGGCGGTGGGGTTGAAGCAGGCGGTGGTGGATTCATGGCAGCGAGTGGACAACTCATCGTCACCCAGGGTGAAGACGGTCAGGGATACCACCAATTCGCCATGGTATCAACGCATCCTGAATGGGCATGTTCCGCATCGGAGGGATTGCCGTGAATGTCTCCGAGGGGCAGGAAGAGACCGTCCACGTCTTCGGCAGCAGTTTCCTGGTGCTTTTACAATGGCGGTGGACGTGGCTGGGCCCTTCGCTCCAGGATGTGACCAGGACATGGGACAACCAAGATATTTCTTGGTGACCACAGTGACGGTACCAGTCCGATGACTCAGTGGAGGATGTGGAGGAGGGTGCCGAGCACACATTCCAGGATAGGCAGGAGATACTGCTGGAAAGTCAAGAACCGAATCCGTTCAAAGAAGCTGGTGATGATCGAGGCAGTGGTGCAAGAAGCTGAAGTGAAGCTGGCATCGTCCGAGCAGCACATCGCCGAGCTCAAGGATGTGGGTGTGAAACACCTAACTCTGGCAGCACCTCTGTTGAATCGCAAGGAGGCGACGGTGATTGCAGCTGCATCAAAACTGTTCGCAAGATACCGTACTCTGCAGGTACCAATACTCCGCATCAAAACCGATCGAGCAAAAGAATTTGTCTTTGAAGCGATTCAGGGAGTGGACAACAGCAAGAGATCTGGAGCATTGCTTCACCGCTGGAGACGAACCCACCGGCAGAGATTGAGGTGGTCGAGTGCTGAAGAATGCAACACGGGTTCTCCTACAATCTGCTGGATTGCCCATCCGGGATTGGCCTACAGCACTTAGGCATGCGGCAGAAGAACGACACCGTGGACAGCTACGTACCTTTGGATTGGACCTGCCGCGGTTGATTCCATATGGCTGCAAAGCCATGGTTCGGACAAAAACCTGGCATCGGCGCTGGGATGCGTGGAAGCACCCGATGATCGAGGCAACGGTCATGGGCCCAGCGGAGGGCATGGCTTCATCGGCAGGTGCCTACTGGGTGATGACGGTGGACGGGCATGGGTTTCGAACAACAGTACCACCGCGCAGCAACCATCGGGGGGGGAGTTCAGGCCGTGAACAATGGCTGCCCTGGTGATGCACCGGTGAAGGCTCATCGTCCTGAGCGCGATGGTGAAGATGCAGCGGAACTGCTGCATTTAGAGAACCCGCACTCCATTGCGAACCAGTTGAAAGAAGCTGCGGAATTTTGGGAGGTGTTTGACACCACATGGCTGCGAGGACCTTGGCGATGGAGAAGATGATGCCCAGGCTGACGACTTTGAGACTCGCAACGGCCAAGTGCTTGAAAGTCACTCCAGAGGTGATGGCCCATGATGGCCCCCAAACCTGCACCGGATTGGTAAATTGATTCACACTTTGGATGGTTTCAGGGGTCAAGGCTAGGGATATGATACAAGATACATGCTTTACCGGAGCGTTCTGGACGGTATTTTTTCCTCATGGATGGCGTGAGTTCACCAGCTGCTTGGTCTTCGCAAGATGATGGTCATCAGAGCTCGGGCGGCGTTCTTTGATCCACGTGTTTTGAATTTCACAATGAGTTCAGCAGCGGGACCCCACGAGGATTGCAGGGAGGTGTAGTCCGTCTGCCCCTGTGACCCACACGTTCCGACCGCGTTTCTCCCCAAACGGCCAAGGCCCTGCTGTCCTTTGCAGGACTCCAATGAGGCGAGGATGGGTGATCGGTGAAAGAAAGCGGACCCGGCATGGGGCATTTTCCAGGGAAACAGCTTGGGAGTCAGTCTAAGCTTTGGCCTTTGGGGATTGTTCCAAAATGCACCAGCAGTGGACGCACGCCCCAAAAACGTGACATGGTTTGAACAATTCCTGAGCTGTTCGCTTTGGCCTTGGCCCAGGCCAAGGTTATGTATGTGCATGGGCTTCCCACCCACTCCCTATTGGCAGCTGAGCAAAAGAGGCATCTCTTCCGAAATTTCATAGGATCTAAAGCTCAAGTTTCGTCTCGTCCTCGTTTTTCACCAAAAGCTCGTCTCGTCCTCGTTTTTCACCTCTACATACCGCACCAGTCGTACCGCCCTCCAACAACCAGACCGTATACCATCTCCCCCCGTCACCACAGTTGGGTTTACCTCCATGCCGCGTGAGCGCGCCGCGGCGTTGAGCGCAGGACTGGGATTTGCCACCCGCCGTGGACAAGGTCGCCAGACGCTTTGAGGCACCGGACGGTGGAGAAGGGGGCCGTTTTTGGGGGAGGTTCTTGAAGGATTTGGAGCAACCATTAATGTATACATATTATATCATATGATAGTAATATATATATATATATTATGATGGATATTATTATAGATATTAACTCTGGTTTGAAGATACCAACTATTTTCGACCTGGGGCATCTCCCTTCCAGTCCGAGGCCCGGTGGAATCGCTCTCAGCGACCACACCCAGGAGGGACGTAGGATCAGCTGCAAAAGGGGAGTTTGGGAGCGGTGGCACCCCGTCTTTTCACAAGCTCACCTGTTCTTAAGAACAGGTAGAGTTCGTTCGGTGAACCTGGTATTTTCCAGGGCAACAGCAGCTCAAGGGAGTCCGTGTCCTTCTCTCCTCATTCCGGTGGAAAGGGGCGAACCGCATCCCTGCAGCGAGTGAGTTCGGCATCACCTGATCCGCGAGTGCGGTTCATCATCACAGTGTGTGGTACAGAACCAAATAGGTCTACTATGGTGCTCAGTGTGAGCACGAAATGGTTCATCATCACAGTGAGATAGTCAGACTTCCGACAACAGATAGCGGTTTATCAGATCCCGGGAGCAGACTTCCAACGACCTGGTCCCATGCAGAGTTCAAGGGGTCCAGACGGTCGATCTGCGCAGCTGCGCTGGGGAGCTCCCTCTCTGGTACGACTGGTGGCCCGTGTGGTTCCAATGCCTTGGTTCCTCTCAGACGATCAAGGCATAGACATGTATACAAGTCCGAGAGTGTTATTAATATATATATATAGTGGTGACTGGGATCCTTTGGGTATAGGTATATGTCAAGTGTTCGGGTGACACTCAGGATCAGCAGGACTTGAATTTTACGGAGAATGGTTAAACATACGCATACATTTACGGTACAGGCAAAGCAAGCAAAACCAGAATGAATCATTGAAACTCTCCTAACAGCCCTTTGTCATGTCGTACAGCGATTTCGATCATGTCTGGACCAAATTTGTGAAGGGGGATTCTGATGAAAGGATACCTGGACCCTTGAAGGGGTATCCAAAAAAGGATCCAGTATGGCAGTATGTGATGCTACATGATCCTTCTATAGTTACATCTAACTAGTGTAGGATGGTCCATTTTTCGTCTTTTTTCCCGGTCGCTTCGTCTCTTCGCCTCGCCAACCAGCAGCGCTTCTCCGTCCCTGGACTCCAACCCATTTCACCAGACCTGGTCGACCCCAGTCCCACGACGAGGACGCATCGTTCCGGACCCGGTCGGTCTTAAACCAAAGAAGCGGCATTGGCTGGTCGATCTCCTTTTGGGAGTCTGTTTTGGTCACTCCGGTCTTTCTCGGTCTGAAGCGGGAAAGAAGCGACACACTGAAGTCACCTCGAAGCGGAGGTTTTTGGGAATTCCCTACAGGTCTTGTTTGACCCAGGTCCAAACCTGAGTCTGAAAACCTCCAGGTTACTAGTGGTTGTTGATATTTTCTCCTGGCGCCATGTTCCCCGAACCTCTCGCCGCGAACCTCTCGCCCTGGCCGCGGTTGATCCCAGTCGCCACTGGCCGCCGACTTCGTTTGACACAGGTGACCCTGGAAGTCCTGGATCACCCTGGGCCCGTTGGGTCAACCTGAGGGACCTGAGGCGAACGGCCCTTGGGCCGGGAACGGTCGAAGCTGGGTGTGGAGGGTTATGGTGGTAGGGCTGAGTCGTGTTCCGGGCTGGGCTCTCAGGGGATTTGGGAAGATGGCGGATGGGGGATGGGTTTGGGGGCTCCGGTGCTTGAACATTTGGAGGAAGAACGAGTCTTTGGGCATGCTGCAAGAGTTCGAGCATCTACCATGGTTTCGTTGTGATATTCCCCGTGGAGTCATGGAGAAAAGCATTACAAGTTCCAAGTTCAAAAGAACACCAAAGCATGTAGGCCACTGTTAGCCCAACAGCATTCCGTCATGGCCATCAGAACATGACTACATGTCCTAGCATGTTGGCCACCGTAGAGCTCCATGATCGACCTGCCTGGAACTTGCCAGAGGTGGTCGACCAGGCCAGGAATGGTGAACTGCAGGTTGACTGTGCCCTAGGGCTCTTGGCCGGTCAGTCGACCTTCTTAGGATCTGGAGATATCTGGAGCCCTAAATAGGTAAGTCATGTAGCCCAAGATGAAGTGTTTGGGGTGTTGCCCAAGCCGCGCCGATGCCGGAGAGGCACCTGGTCGTTCGGCCGAGAGAAGCACGGCTGAGTTTCGACGATGTGCGGTTTGCGCTCAGAGCATGGCTTGCAATCTCTGCAAACCCAGAGCATGGCTGGCAATCTCTGGAGATTTGCTATGCAACGCTGCTTGGAAGTTGTTGATGAGGTGATTCTCCATGTGTTCCTTCAACCTGTCCCAGGTTTGCACCATGCGAACCTCTCATGTAGACGATCACAACGTGCACCACAAGCCTACAGCCTACATCATCAGTTCACCACAAGACCAGGCGACCCTAAAGGTCCAAGAACTCGACTACCGAGAGTCACATGGAGTTGGGTGTTTTTTCGTCCCATCCAGGGGCTCTGGAGTAGCTGGGCATCCGTCTCCATGGATCGCACCCTACTGCATGGGTCTTACCACAGCTTCAGAGCTCAAAGGCGAAGACGATCTTCCAGCAGTTCCGTGGGGGTTTTAGGGTGCTATCCATGGAGGGTGCGGGTGCTTTCCATCCACTCACTGGATGGTACTACCCCTAGTACCACCCCGTCATGTGACTGGTTGGTGTATCTCATTGACCCGTTTTTCTCACGGGTGAATCTCCCATCGGCCTGCGCCATCAGCATTTGCTGGATTTCTCGTGGACCCAGTCGTCACCCTTGTCCAAACCAGGTGCCAGAGACCCAGAGACCCTCCCTGCCACAAACATGGAAGTGGAAAACTGCAAGTTCCAGGGGTCTATTTGCCACTTCCATGATCGTTAGCTGCTAGAGCGCCCCATGAACATGGACCCCCTCACTGGGTTGGAGGATGGTTCCTGGTGAGTGATAGGCCCACTTCGAAGCGATTGAAATCCGAGTTAGGCATAGTAATGACAACTAGGTTTTTTTTTGATGGGCTTCTTGTACATATGTTATCATCCACCATCCAACTGCTTGAGCTGAAGAGTTATCAAGATGGCCAGCCATGATTCGGTGCCAAGATCTCAGGCTCCAAAGTGAGAATCACTCGAGGTCGTGTCTAGTGACATTAGTTGCAGTATGTTGAGATGCTGCAGCCGCACGGTGTTGTTTGAAACAGCAGAGAGAGAGAGAGATAGGTTGCGCTCAGCAGCAAAAAATCAACAAATACCCTACCAGCACCCTCCAACAGGCTGTTAGTTGAGGGTTGTTGGACCCTGTCTCAGGTCTCAATTGGTGACCTGTCGGAGGGTCCTGGTATAGGTCAAAGATTGATCATAAGAGGACCAGGTTGAGACCTGGGTTAGACCGGACCTGTAGGGTTTGAGCTGCTAACGTTGCAGGTTGCGCCACCACAAACTCTCCTCAAACATATCAAGTCCATGCTTGAGGTCTGTTTGAGGGTTTACTTCCTGAAATATCGGGTGTGGCTTAAGGTCTTGCGTATGGTCCCTTGTATGAGTGAATCCCCTTCTCGGGATGTTGTTCCCAGTTCCTCAATCAAGTCTAAGTATCCAAGTATATAATAGGAACAAACAGGCTTTTGCCTACAAAAGCACCTCCTTTTGAGGCCTCATCGCTGTGGCAAACATCACCGGAACAGCTAGGTTTGGAATTTGAGGCTAGAAGCGCCCGACAAAAAGGGATCCTTGAGGCCTTCAGGGTCACCCGGTCATCCCCTCTCCTTCACCGGGAAGGGGGGTCGTGGCAAGAAGGGGGTCGTCCCATTTAGATTGGGTCTGCCTGAGAAACAAGAACATGATTTTAGAGAAAGGCCTGCAACTAAACCATCATCATCCGCTGTTATTGATAGTAAGATACATCCAATTAACTTTTAGACCTATACAGGCATGGGGGTAGACAGATGCCTTCCTTAAGCCTTCTACCAGGACCCACGCGAGTTGGGTGGTGATTCGGCGTGTTGGGGCTACGAAGAGGCCCCCCCCCTTCTTTTCGGGCAGGTTTCATGTTGGGAAGACGAACGAAGCTGAAACGAACTGGATGGCCTGGATGGCTCCGTCGATCCAGCGCAGAGTCGCCGGTAAGGTCGCCGGTAAGGTCGCTGGTACGGCACTTCCGACCAACAAACAGTTTGGACCGAACCCAGGGCCTTCAAGAGTTCTTATACTCGCTGCCTGGCCATCTCTGTGTGCGTACATGTGTCCTCAAATCAGTTGGTTCAGCAGACATCGAGTTCAGCAGACATCGATCTGGTGGCTTCGGTGTTTGGTTTTGGCATCGTGCCTTCATGTGCCGTTCGGAAAAGAACCTCCCAACAGTGGGTGATAGCACCCACCTGGTGGTTTCAAACCGTGTGGGTTGCTATATGTTTTGTTTCGTTTTTTCTGGAGCAATTGCACAGTCTATCTCTTAATACAAATCAAGGCAACTTTACATCACTCATCACCACAAAACTCTGACGACCCATCAGCTCCCCCCACTCCGAGGCCGCCCGCCATGCCACGGGCGCTGAACTGGTCCGCTTGGCTCAGGCGTTGAAGGGCAGGGTGATGTGCCGTTTGTCACGGAACGCGACTGATGGGCCCGAAAGATACAAGCTGACTCTGGCCACAGGAGACCTGTTGGAGGGTGGTTTTTGTCGCAGACACGACTGATAGTATGATTCTGATTAGTATATGCATGCCATTGACATGAGATTGGACCCCACAAATAAAGCACCCCAAGTGATCGGCAAAGGAGTCCCTCCCATTGGTTTTGGGATGTTTTGGGTATGGACAGGAGTGTAGGGTGTAAAATGCGACCAATTCATCGGACCAAGACTTCTCCCATGAAAACCCGCATGTAAGGAGTCACACGTTGGGGTGGTTTGGCTCGTCTCATCCAGGAGCTGTGGATGTAACATGATGTAAGCGGGGCACCCCGAGCTCTATGCGCCCCTATGCACCAAGTTTGGCACCCCGAGCTCTGTCTCTGTGACTCCTGGTGTTTTTTTCTGACTTGCATGAACATCTGGGGATCGAACATCCGGGTTGGTCCCCGAGGTTGGAGGTGTGAAGCCGCGAGGAGGGAGGATAGTGGATGTGGGTCAGCGACAGTTGAAGGGCAAAAATCAGCAGCTTCCCAGAAGTTTCATATACCAGGAGCTTCGACAACCTAAAAAAAAGAAGGACGAAATTGAAGAAACCGGTTATCCAAGGTGCTCATGAAGAAAGACCGGTTTCACTTGAAAAAAACCGGTTTTTGGTGATCATCCCAAGATTCCAGACTTTCCCATCCAACCGAGCCAACCCGTGCTGCTTCAGGTGACGCAGGTGACTGATCTCAGCCAAGGATCAAGGTGTTAAGAACCACTTGAAGAACCATTGCAGTGTTTGCATACGATCACTGAACAAATTTGCTTGACCTGTAGGATATCGCCCTGAAACCAATCAAATGAAATGTGGTCCTTGGGGTGAATATACAGGGTGCTTTGTTGTATTAGCAGCTTCATTCTTGGGAAAGCACCATAATTTGTAATTAGAAGACCCTGGCGGCCGCGATGGCCCCTTTTGCCGCGATGGCCAGAAGATCATCCCTCAAAGGCGGGCTCCTGTGTGGACAACGTTGAGAATGGTATTCAAGCTGGGCGGGATTTTTTTGCAAGTGTTAGCCAACAGGAGTGGTCAACTTGGGGTGAAGATGTGTTGTTCCAATGCAGCCTTTCCAACCGGCCCAAGCGGTACTCTAGTGCATTTGAAAAAAAATGGGTGACAACGTGTCTGCTGAGAATGATGGTGCGAGGGTCTTGATGAATCTCTCAGACATGGCCCAACAATGGGAGACAAGTGCTGCTGTTCGGGAATACCTTCGAAAAGCTGAAGGTGCTGATCAGCAGTTTTTGTTCACGGACAAGTTTCAGGTGAATGTCAAGAGTGCATGTGAGGAGCACGTGTATGGGATCTTGAAGCCCTTGGTACTGAGGAGAGCAGAGACTCCTCTGCAGGCTCAACCACACATCGTCCCACTGAGGGAACAGATTGGACTTCTCTACAAGAAGCTGGGCATCATCGCAGACAAGGACCAAATCTATTTGGACAGCTGGTACATGAAGAAATTGCGGGCGTTCATCCAAATGAAAGTGAGGAAACAACTGGTGACCACAGTGCCTTGTTTACAATCTCACTGGCAGAACAGTTCTGCAATGAATGTGCATGTTTTATTACAAAATATGTCTTCTTCTTGAGAGACCTGCAACAAATGCTGGTTTGCTGTTGGAACCATAAGGTGCCACGATTCCAAGAATACGTCCTGGTGCTCAATCCTCTGTTGCAGGACTGGCTTTTTGGATGTCCTGAATCTGATTTCATTGGAACCCAACAAACCCAACACCTTGAGCTTTAAAAAGGGTTTGAATGAAAAGCAAATTGGGAAGTATGGTTTGGTACAGTGTTCTTGCCCCATGTGTCAGGTTGAGGTGGACCAAGTGAATCAACGACTTGAAGAACGACGGGCCAAGGTTGGCTTTCTTCTGAGCTTTCGCATTCACATGTCAATGTTCAATCAAAAGGTGCAAACTGAAAGTGAAAGAATGTACGGAACCTGAAACATGAATCTTTTTCTCTACCACTGTTCAGGCATCACCCACGGAGCCTACTGCGGATGAAGATGCTTGGGAAGAATCTGACAAGGAGGATGCTGATGGTGAGCAGTCGGATTCTGATGTGGAGATTGTGGGTGCTGAGATTGTCCCTTTAGATCCTTCAGGAAAGGATGTTGTGCCAGTGGCCTTGGAAGCTACCTCTCCGGTACCCCCTGCTGATTCCCAGCCGTCTCCTCGGCCTTTACAGCAAGAGGTGGCGGAGGTGGCTCGTTTGCCTGTGCCAGAGGATGCTCCAGCAGGCGGGAGCATGGGTCCACACACTCATGCATGTACCTTATTTGCTTGTATATCTATAGAAGTCCTATATACAAGTTGGTACCCATGGCAGTTGCCGTGTATTTCCAGGAGATTCCATGACTGAAGAAGACCAAGAACAACTTCGTGCCTTCAATTTGCTGGAGGATGCGAAAAGCCGACTCCAAGAGTCAGCCCCTAAGAGTGCCTGTGTAAAAGGCTGCCATGATATGTATAGTAGTCTGTTCTCTGACAAAGGCTCTTGTGCACGGATGTGTTTAATATCTGTTTCATACTCAGGCTACGTGACAAACGAGCACGTCTTCAACAAGCTTTGGTGGCCTTCAAGAAGTCAAATGCATCGCCCCCACGCTCCAAACCAGCAGTGAAGACAGGACTATATGTACATGAGTTGGTGCATGACCTGTTGTATGTAAACGTTTTCTTGAGGTCTGCTCGCTGAGCTTTTGGAAAGTGCATGTATAAATGGGAGTGCAAACACTTGAACAAGTGAATTACAAAATATATGCTTTATGCACATTTGGCAGGAGACCAAGTCAATTTCACTGACAATCTTGAGACGCAGGAGGTGGATATCATGACTGCTCCAGCCCCCCACACCCTCTCCAATTCCTTCTGCATCGCCAGTGCTGTCAACACAGCAGCTTCGGCAACAATACCAGGGGAAAAATGACAACGTGTCTAGAACACTTCAATATGGCAGTGTGCCGCCTGACCAGGATCAGGATGGGCAAGAGTTGAAGTGTGAGAAGACTGGTGATGAGGAGGAACACGCTGGCAACGGTGATGCTGGCCAGAAAGGTGGTGAGGAGGGTGAATACCCTGTGAAATTGCTGACGCGGAATGATCAATTGTCGATGAAGAAGTCAAAGAAGGATGCTCGGAAGAACAAGATGGCTGAAAACAAACGTGCAAAGGGGGGGTGCTCCCAAGAAGGGGAAGAAGGTGAAGAAGGGGAAGAATGGGAAGAAGAAGAAGGGCAAGAAAGCCCTGAAGAACAAGAAGCCAAAGTCGCCTTCACGACGGAAGCTCCGGAACCTGCAAGCTGCGGGCGCTTCGGCTTCAAGCGCAGCTGCAGCTGAAGATGCGGGTGCAAAGCGTCGCAAGAAGGTGAAGAAAAGCAAAGAACCGGGGGTGGTCTTGAATGAAGTTGATGCTGAAGAGACTTGGGTGGATCCCCAGGAAGCTTGCGAGTCAGCTGCAGGGCGAAAGTCAAAGACAAAAGGAAAGGGGAAAAGTCCAAAGAAGGCTCCCAAACCGAAGGCTGAAGCGAAGGCGAAGGCCAAGGCCAGCGCCAAGGCCAGCGCCAAGGCCAAGTCAAAAGGGAGGAGACGCAGGGGAGATGCTGATGGCGACCAGTCTGATGCTCGCTTCTCAGACCCAAGGCTGGCACAGTTCTTCATTGACTTTGCGAAATCGGTTGGGGGCAGTGGCATCAAAACTACATCTCCCAAGTACAAGAGCTCTGTGCGCGCAGGGCTTGCTGACTTGAAGGAGTGTGCGTACAACATGTACTGGACCAAATGTAGCTGTGGTCTCAGGATCCAAAATGCCTATGATGCCTTCTACTTTTCGTTTGTCACATCGAGCGCGGAAAACTCCTACAAGATGGCGGTTGCAGCCAAGTGCTGTGAGATTTGCGCAACTTGATGAAGAAGAAAAATATATATGTATATGCAGAATGTGTTTTATTAAAGCCTGAACTGCACATGGCCTTTATGGGAAAGTGAGGGTGAAGGTCTGAAGTATGTATGTCATTCATTTTCTATTATTGCCATTCTCTTCTTCCCTACCTAAGGCACAAGGCTTCGAGGACAGGGATCCTGACTTCACTGATGGTGACGATGGTTTCGGCCCCAAGTTTCAAAAGGTGAAGTACAATGCCAAAATGGCTTTGCACCTGTTGGCCAATGAAGAACCTGTGGCGAATGAAGATTGAGATGACGGTCAGTGCAGTATCCCTAGCATAGCCAACTGGCTGGGGAACTGTGACTTTCCAGGGGTATCATCTCGTGGGGTTTTATCACATGCATGGCGGAACTGCGGCTGCATGTGTATATATGTGTGCTAGAGCGGCCTTGATGATTGGACACAGTTTGACAGTGCTCGTGGTTCAGTGTTGGTTATGCTTGCCAATCTTTCTTTAGAATTACAGATACTAGCAACGCAAAACTATGGAAGCATGTTGTAGAGCGAGCGCTTTGGATGTTCCAGCTCACGGTCTTTTTCAACGACAGACTAGATCAATGCCACTGCTTTGCATGGCATGAGGTGGAAAAAACAAGTGGGTGTGGGTGTGCTGCATCCCAAAAAAAACACGTCTTGAATCCCCTCCGTCCCCACTGCTGACCCTTGCCGCATGCAGGCCTCTCTGTTCCTGGACGAGAATGCCTGCCAATGTTTGGAAGGTGCGTTCCAAATTCGGCAGTGGTACCAAGCGAACGGGTGTTGCTGACATGATTGCTTTTACTTGGGCCCGCTTGGGCCACTATGTAGTGCACACTGCCTGATAAGGCCTCAAGTCTTTACATGTGTGCGCTCATCTGCATGGAAGTGACCAGAACTTGACACCTGCTGTTTTTTTCAAGCGCCGTTTGCAAGCAAGGGCTGATTTACAGTGTAGCGAGTTGTGGGTGGCATGACTAGTGCAAACGGTGAAGACCACCCAATGGATTCTGGCCGATTGGATCGTTTGCTTTTTCGATTGCAAGCACTACAGTGTCCCCGTGTCTGACCCTCAACGACAAAGCTTTGTGCAAAATGGAAAATGCACTTCCTTGGTTATATAGCCAGACCATGGCCCTTTTGAGCCCCTTTGCTTCCCAGGTTCTTGCCTTGATCATCTTGCTGATCACTTGGACACCTTCGCTGTCAAATGGCTTTGAGGAGCCCCCCCCTGTGTGGAATGAGAACAGGTGATTGCGTATATATCGTACATATTCGTACATCTATCGTACAGGTGTTTAGAGAGAGAGAGAGAGGCACATCTATCGTACAAGACTCTCACCAATATAGTCTTGCATTGCCGCACGCAGGACTTCACTGGTGGCTTCCAAATGGTGGAGTACTTCGCAGGACATGGGAACTTGAGTAAGGCAATGAAGCTGGCAGGACTTCGTACAGCTAGCTTGGATATTGAATATCGAGGTTGGGAGAAAGGAAAGAGTTACAAGAGTAATGCCATGGACTTTACCTCAGCATCTGGTTTTGCGAGCTTTGGCTGCGTTGACTTGAGGGTATCGGGCTTGCTGAGCTTGGACACGGGGGGTCCAAAATATCAACGTAAACCTTGGATGCTATATACGCTTCCACCTCCTTTCCTCCCTTCTTGCAATATATCACCAGGTGATTACGTTCTTGAGTTTGTGTTTGGTTTCTGGACATGGGGAATATGATACAATGCACTGTGAAAACCAAAAGGCCATTCCTTTCTTGTCAGAGTATTTCCCTGTGAACTTTATTCAGAAACGAACAATGCGTATATATACATGGCTATTGCATTCCAACACATTGTTTTCTCCTTTGGGATGCAGCGTATCAATCCTCCAATCCATCACTCTCAAAAGAGAAACACCAACCAGTGCAACGCCAAATCCCTCGGAAGGACTCACCGACGCATGTGTCTTACCAGTCACAGGTATATATAGAACCCTCAACCTTGCTGTGTACCTTTTACTTTGGCCAGTTTGGTTCTATAATTTGATTTGGCTGGATGTCTTTATGCTTTGTGAAAACAGGGTACTGGCACCAATGTCAACAGATCCATCCACAACATGCGTGGTAGAGGAACCCTGGTATATAGAGGAACCCTGGTTTATATACAGAGGAACCCTGGTATATATAGAGGCTATAGAGGAACCCTGGGTTGTAGAGGCACCCTGCTATATAGAGGAACCCTTCGAGTGCCCATTCCTCCTTTCCCGGCCCAGGCTTTGCCTTTCGCTGCTCTTCCAGACCGACAAGAACTTCCTCGCGACGATTGCTCTGAAGTGTTCAAGCTGGACCGCGGTAAACCAGGGCACCTCGGGAAGGGCACCGTGTGCTAGCCTAGGGAACGAAATGTACCCGAGTGTGAGGGCAGCAAATTGCATGGGGGGCCCGGATTCTTTGCTGATTTGTGACTGTGGATGTCATGTTGAAGGGGAATTATTGTTTGAGGTATGACACCATGGTTTGTGCCTCAACACTGTATATATATATATGCTGCTGAGGACTGTATTTTTGGCAATGGTGATTACAGCGCTTGGAGGAACCTGGTTCATAGAACAACCGGAGCGATCCACATATTGCTTTTTCCCACCATTCATGAACTGGCTCAGCCTTGCCCTCAATGCTGCTGGAACCACTGCGGTGCTTCCCTAAGTGTTGGGATGAAGAGTGTTGTGTGTTGTCATGTAGGGGATGTCATGAATCCTGTTTGTTGAGCCTGGCTATGATGCCACACCAAGGTATCAAAAGTCTACTGGTATATGGGTCACTATTCAGCTCCGACTCAAAAGCCACAATATGCCTATTGCAACAGCAGTGTTGCCTTGGAGCTGCATCAAGGCCCATGGAAACGTAAGCATGAAGAACTAGTAGAAGAAGAATCTGAACCAGTTGCGCGGACTTGTCGAACCTATACTGATAAGTCTGGAAAGAGACGCTACTGTGGAACTCCCCAGCTCAAAGCTTCAGAGAGCTTCAGCTGCATTTCCTCAAAAAAAGGGTTTGACACTGGAATCCAAATCTTTGCAAGGTGTCTGGTGTTGTCCCCTGGACCTTGCAGCCAAGGGAGTATCCCATGCCCTTTGCCCAGAAGCTTGTGGACCTGTACTTGGACTTGGTCACGTCTCCCAGGGGTCAAGCGCCCTATCCAGACCCTGTGCCGCCCGCGCTCCAGTCCTACCAGTGTCTGCCAGAGGACTGTGAAGGCCTAAGGTGGGCACAGCTGGATGCAGTGTATAACTACTTGCGTCGTGGGAAGGATTTAGAGATCCCAGCCCACTGGCGCAGATTTGTTCCACCGCCAGCCCCAGAAAACCCTGAGTGAGGTATGGACTGTTGTGGGTTGTAGTGGTCTCTCCGCGATTCACTGGATTTAAATTCGAAACCAGGGAACACGAAGCACTCTGATTTTCGATTTTGAGCACCAATTCCAGATTTGGATTTCCGGATTATCGAATTCCACCCTGGTAAAGAATTTCTGGTACAGCGAATTCGGAAACTTTCTCGAAAAAACAAGCACTTTACATGATTTTCTTTCATTTTTATCACTTTTGGTCATGAAAAAGTAGGTTTTCGATCGGAAACCCGTATTTATGCCGAACTATCCCGTATTTAAGCCGGACAAAACCCGTATTGCTGTTGCCCACAAAAAAACCCGGTTTTTGGGAAACCCATATTTAACCCATACGAAACCCATAATTAACCCATACTAACCCGTACTCAAAATATGGGTTTTTGGGGTCTGGCGCAAGATAGCATGTGACTGAGTTTTTAGACTCGGATCACTGAATTTGGCAGGGTATTCGAATCGACATCGTTGAGAAAAGGGAAAACACACTGCTTTTGCTGCCCTTCAGGCATCGATTGCTGTATCGGAGGGGTCTTCTACCACCGTTGAAGCACAATGCATGGTTCTGTTGAAGCCATTTGGTCACACAAGGACTCCACTGCTTTGTAACTAGCTCCTGAGGGTCTCAGATGGCTTCTGGGGGCGAAGTACAAACACGCTCCAAGCGATGGAGCTTGGACACTCTTGATGATGGTCTTGACTTCATTCTTGCGGAGAGTGAGAAGACTGAGCAGGAAGAACTAGAATTGCAAAAACTGATTCAGGACTATCTGATTGTTTTTTTGAACCCAATTGTGTTTGAACTGCATGTGTCGGTCCAAGTGTTTTCCAAGCTTGAACATCCAGGAAATGGAAGCCACAGTTGTCCAGAAAAGGACATCCGCCACAGCATCTCAACTTCAATGGTTTTGTTTGGGGTTCTGAGGGTATCCGGGTATCGGGTGTATTGCACCAAGGCTCCCGAGGATCCAGAAACTGCGGAAACAATTCCTGCGCCTTGGCGCGCTCTCCAAATGAACCCGCTTTGCAGTTTTTATTGTGGAAACCACAGTTCAACGCAGGCATCTGAGGAAGAACTCAAAGCTTCGGGCATCACTGTGCAAACTCACTCAAAGGAGGTCCCAGTATTTTTTAGGCTCAGATGCATGTTCAAAGCATTACGCAGAAAGCGCTTTATATCATGCTATCATTGTTGCAGGAGGATCCTGAACATGACGCTCAAGATTCTGGGAGGCCAATTCCTACACCAGCACGGGCTGAAGCTGAAAAGCCTTCTGCACCTTCCGATGGGGTTGAGGGGATGACCAAGGAACCCCCTCCTGAGAGAACTCCAGAGTCACCAGCGGTGGAGCCCACTGCCAAGTCATTAGAGACCGTTGCTAAGGGTGAGGAGGGTCAGGTGGAAGGGGTTGCAAAGGAAGGTCTTGAGAAGCCCGCTCTCGCCACATCCGCACCGGCAAAGCGTTGCTTGACTCGCCAGGAGCCCATCATCAATGGCCCATGTTGTTTATGTCAATATTGTACATAATATAGGGGGTGACCTACTATATATATATATGCATGAGGGTTTTGGGCGCGCCCTGCTCAGGAGAGACTTCGAGAAGCCGCCAAACAAAGGCTTCGTCGCATGTGCACGCCCAAAAAGAAGAGAAAGTCCCTGGATTGCCCTGAGTGGGTCCAGATCGAATGGCAGAACAGGGATAAGGGGACTCTGGCGCAGCTATTCATGGATTGCAATTGGTCAAAGGCCAGGTATATAGTCTATATAGTTGGATGTTTGCATCACAAGTTTTAGAGTCCCAATATCTTTACACATGCACCCCATACATCCCCTGTACTTTTCCTTTCCCCAGGAAGACTTTGTAGTCCAGTTGGAGGTCACCATCAAAAAGCGCATGAGTATCAAAGTTACCGTGGACGAGCAGTGGGCTAGTGAAAAAGAAATGCGGGAAGACTTGGGTTGGTCGGCGTTCCTTGTCTTGCAAACGTTTAAATTCCACTATATAAAGAAGAATTTGATGTTTTGCGTCTTGTGTTCAAAAAGATTCAATTGGAGAAATCTTCACTTCCTAAGGGCTCGAGGCTCGAATTGCTGGGGCCAAAAAAGACTGTGAAGCCAAGCGCTCTACCCACATAAGGCCTTTCATTCTTGCAATGATATGAAATTGTAACTACTGCTTTGTTTGTGCCATGCCCATCATATGTTGGCATAGGCGGAACCGCTACGACGATCAAGAGGAATACTATGTCGTAGTAAAGGAGAAGGGCCAGAGGGAACAGGAGGAGTCCCATGAGCAGACCAAGCGTAAGCTTGGCAAGTTGGAGGCTGTTTTGCAAACACCTTTCTGGAGCATAAAGCCTTTTAAATTCCACTTCTCTCAACCAGCCCATTGGTTCCATATCCCACTGCAGCGCTACAGGCATCCGAGGCGCCAAGCTTCGATGAGAGCCAGCTGACTGGCCTGGAGCAGGCAAAGGAGCGAAAGGTTGCTGATGAGAAGGTGGACACCACTAAGAAGGATGACCAGGGGCGTCAGGCCCAATTTTAGTCTCCCTTTGTCAGTGGTGATACAAACTTGAGTTGGTAAGAAAACATGTTTTTGATCCTGAGTTCATCTCTGCCCAGACCCAACAACAACTCCGGAAATTCTCTGAGAGTATGCTTCAGAAGGCAGGGAGGCTTAGGCAATTGGTGCGTGATTTGAAACGAGACTATGCTGGCAATTCTTCGATGCAAGCGTCCAGGCCTTACATTTGTGTGCGCTATATGGATTGAAAAAGCACGCTTACACCATGTCCCCCCAAGAGCTCTGGTCCCTTGCACGTTTGAGGAATGTCAAGACTTTGGATGGGCAGTTAGTGAAGATGGATTCTGAGTATGACAAGCTCCACAAGGTGATGGCTGACGGAGAACTGGCAGGGTATGACAAACAGTGGCTAGCTTAGCTGGCATCTAACTTTGAAGGGGCTTTACAATGGACACGCAGTGCAAACATGGTTTTGGCACCCTTTCCAAATTGAAAAGAATGTGCACTTGAGGTTTGTCACCAAAGCGACTGCGGCAATGAAAGATGCTACATATGTGTGCCCTCCTCAACTCAACTATATATAATATTGATAAGTTTTCAAAACATAGTTCACCCCCTTGGCAAATCTTCAGGTGCAGTGCGTCTTGTGCCTTGGAACAGAAGATCAGGCCCAAGTCTCATTTCGCCTCAATGAGTCAGCAAGAAATGCTGCATGGAGCTGTCCTTTTTTGGTCAAACCCATTAGTAACATGACTGGCAGGTCAGCCAAGAAGTATGAGAGCAAGGATGCGAAAGTGAAAGAACCGCGGGCTGGTAGTGGCACCACACGGAAGCGTGCCAAGGAAAATGTTGATGAGGATGTAAAGTCTTCCAAGGGGGCTAAGTCTGCCAAGAGTTCCAAGGCTGCCAAGGGCAAGTAGGATCAGGTGTTGTGCAAAAGGTCTTTTTGATCTTGGGGTGCGCAACTGCTCTTAGTTAGGGGTTGATGACGGCGGGATGCCTGCGCAACAAAGCAGGATAGAACCTGACGTCATGTGTGGGTTCTGGACAAGGTCCAAATCCACTTCTATAGTTCCTGCCTGTTTGCGTCTGCCCGTGCATGTTCCACTGTTGGTCAAACAAACCAATTTGATCCAATTTGTATCTCATTGTCTCGTCGTTTCACTTTGAGGGATTGACGCTTGTGGCACGCACTTGGCAAGATATGATTGAAACCAAGTCTGGCCATGTTGGTATGGGACATTGGCCACATGAGATCGCAGTTGAACGACAAAAGAAAACATTATTCTTGCAGTAGACCTTTGAACTGCCAGCCATATCCCTATCCCAATCCCAATCAGTGTTTGTACTTTCACTTAGACTCTTCACTGAGCCAGGTGCTGGCAAGGCACTGCGAGCGATCGCTGCTGATATTGGTGAAGGAGCCAAGGTCTCAGCAAAGTTGGCAGACAGAAACTCTCTGAAGTCAAGGTCAAGTTCGAACCGTTGCCACACAGAACCTTTGTTGTATATGTGGCTCTGCTGACAATGAGTTTCAAAATGAACAAAGAGAAACAATCCAAGTGCAATGAACATTGTTTCACATTTCCGACATTTCAGCACGAATAGTTTCCAATGATCTACTCTCACATTGAACATGAGGTTTGAAAATGGCCAGCTTTTCAAAAGCATGCATCCTTCAAACTTCAAACCCTACAGTGCCCTACAGCTTCCCATAATGACTCATGGCATCAATGGCGTTCCTCAAGAATCACCTGAAGAAGAATTGGTTGACCTGCTATCATGTCATAGGTCAGTGTCTTGGGCGTGCATTTAACTTTAGCATAAGTTTGCGTGTGGCTTGAAACAGGGTGAATGTGCTGCAAACCTGAAATAGCCCAGGAAAATGATGCCCCATATGCTTGGCGAAGTGCTCTTGGGTCCAAGCAGGACCAAGACAAAGCTACGTTGCTACCAGACCTACGGATTGATTTTTGGGGGGCTGGCGTGTCCAGAAATGTTCGGAACTTTGACTTTCAATCGAGCCTTCAAGTTCTGAAAGACAACGCCATTGCCAACGGCATAGCATTCAGGCTTCCAAAGACAAAGGCGGTGGCAGGTGGTGTATTACAGCATTCACTTCAAGTCTTGGAGGGGCTGTTTGCAAAATATGACCCTATGATCTTCAAGGTGGGGTTTTGTCATGACCCATCCTGGAGGTGGAACAACAAACTGTATGGATATGCTCACTCGCTTGACAAGTGGTCCAACATGACTGTTTTTTTTGCCTCGCCTGACCACATGGTCCTGCAATGCTGGAAGCAGCTCTCATAGAAAAATACAAAGGTAACTTGGCTAAAGGCAATTCAATGATAATATGGAACCTTGTTATGCCCTCATCAGTTCCTCCACCTGCATATGTTCATTGATGGAACTTGGATCTTGGTGATCTAACTTTGTGCTGCTCAGGTAGGGCCGGATGCCGAAATGTACGCCTGGGCGGCGACACTGTCACCACTGACCTGGAGGGAGTGTACATGTGTTACGTCGTGTATAGATCGTTCAAATTTAAGCCAACAACATGACCAAAGTCTTGTTCTTTTTTTTTGTGATACGGATGTGTCACTGCTTCTATTCCGCCCGTGTTCTGAGACACGGCCTGCTGCAAGGCTGACTTGTTTAATTACAGTATTTGGTATATGCCATATACCAAATAGCTCAAGGGGGAAAAAGGGACCCTGTGCGGTGTGCATAGTGAGGTGTGTGTGTGTGTGTTTTCAGTTTAGCGTACATGTCTTTGCAAATGTTGCAAGCACATTCTGCACAAGCTTGCAAAGCTTGTGCATTTCCTCCCACCGATTGCAACTGTTGGGGTGCGCTGAGGCCACATCATGCAGATCAGCCGTGCGGTTTGCCAGATCTGTAGTTCAAGACGTTGGCGCGTCAGCTGCTTCTGCCAGTGTTGGTCTCAATGAGTTGAGCAGGTGCAAAGTAAAGAACTCTGAACGTGATGTGCAGACCGTGCTTTCAAAGAAATTCTGCCTGTCACTTCCAGTGGAGCTGACAAGTGTTCCAAAGTCCAAAGGAGTGACATATGGCGGGGACTTTCAAATGATCCGACTACGAAGTTGGATGCAATTCATAGTGGACTTCAACTGTCAGCACATGTTGGTAGGACTTGTTCGACCGGATGAAGTGCGAGAAAAAGCTATCCTGAAAGAGTGGTGGAAAAGATTTGAGCAAGTTGAGCCGGAACACCCTGTATTCAAGGATGCCGCAGAGGGAAGGCTCAGTCTAACTGAGACCTTCCCTCTTTTGCTGCATGGTGATGAAGGCACTGGACTCAAAAAAGCACCATTCCTATGCATCAGCTATCACTCGTACATGGGCAGGGGAACAGAGGCTGCCAACAAGGCGCGAGTGAAGAAGAGGTTCACTGACATGAAGTTGAATTATTCTGGCAATGCCCATGCACACCGTTTCATGACGGCTTGCTTACCAAAGATGTTGAAAGATGAGGAGGCCTACAAGGACATCATGAGGTTCGTTGCGAACGATGCACTTGATGTTTACAACAGCGGGGTCACTTCCTGCCATGGACAGAAGTTTTGGGCAGTCATTGTACGGGTGGTTGGCGATTGGGCATGGCTCCAAAAAGCTGGATGCTTGGAGCGAAGCTACTTGAACGTGGAGAAGAGACCACGTGGCAACAACACACAATTGCGCGGCATATGTCATGAGTGCATGGCTGGCACCAACACATGTCCTTTCGAGGACTTCTCAGATTCGCCGTCGTGGAAGAGGACTCAGTACACCACAAGTCCTTTCCAGCGCAGACCAGAACTGTTGTGCCTTCCGCATGTGGAAAGCAAGGCTCCCCACTTCTTCAACTATGATCTGTGGCATTGCCTGCACCTTGGCACTGGGAAGGTGTTTATTGCAACAGTTCTTTGCCTCATCACTGAGACGTTTCCAGATTCAAACATAGAAGCTCGCTTTACTCGTTTGACGGATGAATTCTTGAACTGGTGCTCTCGGACGCGGTCCACTCCATACATTACTTGCATCACCCCGCTTTTGTGTGGGTGGCCAGACAAAAACACATATCCGAACGGATATTGGAACAAAGGCCACACGACAGTGACATTGAGCCAATTTGTGGCCCATTGGTTGAGCTCCAATGATTTGACAGGGGATAGTGTGACTTTGCGCTTGCTCCGTCTTTGCAAGGAAGCCAATGAGGACATGAACGGAGCCCTGACCCGTCTCTACTCCTTGGACCTGTGGCTGGCAAGCTCCACTGCCAAATCCATAGGAATCCAAGGTCGACGCTTTTTGCAGAAATTTGCCCAAGCTGCCATGGTGGCGTACGAAGCTGGCCAAGCCTACTTCATCATGATGCCGAAAATGCATCCCCTTCATCACATCATGGATGAGTTGATTACCACTGCAGAGACATGTCAGTGGGTATTAAACCCGCTTGCCCACGCCGTGCAGTGTGACGAAGACATGATTGGCAGAGTGTGCAGAATTTCAAGAAAAGTCAGTGCGCAGCACTAGAACGTGCTATGCTGTGCGCTTTCAAAGCTTGGATGGAAATGGGGTACATTGGTGGGAGTTAGACCAATGTGAACGCACTTGTGCGGCCTGTGTCAAGAAATGTGTGCGCTGGGTGGGACACTTTTGGATACATCTCAGGTTTGTCGTGGTTTGTGAACATGTGTTACAAACATGTCATAGACTTGCAATGTTGTCTGGCAGGGCTGATTTTGAGAAACCCGGTTTTTAGATAGAAAACTCGGTTTTCCTTGCTTGGCCTACTTTTTCAGCGGACGCTGAAGCCTATGGTATGTGTTTTCAGGATCCATCTAGTGACCCGGCTAAGTGGAGCTGACATATTTACCTACATCGGGGTGCTTCGGGGGATGAATGTAAGAATGAAAACCATGGGATAATCTGCTCTGTCAGGTATTTGGACCCTCCAAACCCACCCCAAACACCTTCTCAGAAGGTACGACTGGAGCCCTAGAAACAGAAAGATCATGGTTTTCACTCCGGTTCCTGGGTCTTGCTTTTTCATCTTTTTCTAGGAATTGGATCCTTTGTCAAGGACGTGCGTCCCTACCCAAGAGTTCTCTGGAAGGTGTCGTAAGTCGGGTCGAGCCGCAGCTCCCACCAGGCCTCCCAGAGTGCGGCAGAACGCCTCGCAGTTCTGGAGGCCATCCAGGCGATCGCCATCGAGGCCGTGGTGGCATGGCGCAGCGGGTGGAAGTCTCCCAAGATGTTCATGTACAGATCTCTTGATTGATAAACCTTTGTCCAGTTGGCTTGAACAAACACATACACCTTCATATTGGCTGCTTTTAGTTCATCAAGAGTCTAGTCTACGAGATCGGATTGGCCCCGGGCCAGAGGGAAGCTTGAGGGAGTCTGAACGTTGGCGGCCGGCAACGACATCAAACGACCATTCCAACGAGTTGCAAGACGACGCTTTGAATCAATCGTGTCTCTCCTCCAAAAAGCAAGAACCGGAGTGACCCCTCCAAAATAGAGCCAAACGACCCAAGACCATACCCCAAAAATCGATTTGCAGTTTTTTGATTAGATAGATGTAAAACCTTACTGATTGAATCCCTTGGTATGATTCACTGCATCAAAACAGGCATCCGAGGCTGCACTCACGGCTTTTGCTTTGGCTCACTCGCTGCTTCAGGCCACCACCGTTGTGGAGCTCCGGCGGATCCTCTTGGAATGGGCCAAGAACAGCTCCTTGGATCGATGAAAAGCGATCGGAAAGCGCATATCCAGTCGATGGAGCAGGTATGAAGCTAAGCTGCGACTGCCAGGGGTCACATGTCGGGGTGGTGATTGGTCCCTAAGTGAGTGGAGTAGCTGGGCACCCCGACTACCTCCAAGTTCGGCACCCCTTTGTGACTCCTGGTGTGTGGTTGTTCTTCTTTTCTGGATGCTTGGGTCGATCTCATTCCAAGGTCTATAGAAGAAAGGTCCGTGAATGGGGTTAGATTAACAGACCATGTTTTTGGATATTTCATCTATTTTTGTCTACCAGGACCCTCCAACAGGTCTCCTGTGGTGGCTTTTGGAGACTTAAAAGTCGCGGGTGGTGACCTGTAGAGTCAGGTGCTGTGTATATATATTTTTTGGATCTGTGTGGAGTGTTTTGGAGGGCTCCCAAATGTTGAGTCAAGTTGAATCCTCAACTGGCATCCAACGGGCCAACGGGTGAACCAAACAACGGGTGATCTGAAGAGTCGAGTCGAGTCGAGTCGTTCGGGTTTTCGATCGACACGACCGGCCCCGACGGATCAGGGTGAGGCGTTTGGTGGATCAGGTTGATGTAGAGGTCATCATGTTGATTCATGTTCCGACCTTCCAAGAGGTGTCCATAAATCGCCTCTTAGACTCCTAGACGTTAATCAACGGGTGTTGGAAGGTCCTGGTATAGGGCTCCTAGAAGGTCCTGGTATAGGGCTGCTGGCCAACTAACAATGCTCAGAAGGCACTGAACCGAAACGAAGGTCAGCCTGCCCAAACGGGTATACACCCCTTAAGGATGAATCATGCGAGTCGAACCCGAAGTGCGAAGTGCGTTCTCTACGGCCAGGCCCACAAAAGGTATCTCTCATACCCAAGAAGTACGTGGATAAGCTGCAAAACCTCTATTTGGGGGACTGGTGGCACCCCCATCTTTCACGAGAAGAGGTAGAAGAAGCAGGTTACTAAACCATGGTTAACCTTTATTTTCCCCCATCAATGGTCCGAACGGAGTGAGCTCAGAGTGCCTTTGGTGCCGCTGGTGGAGCTGCTGTGTTAGTTTCTTCCGAGGTGAGGAGCGCTCTGTCGTAGCAGCACCTGGGCGATGAACCAAACGCGAGGAACGAGTCACGAGACCTTTGCCTAGATAGGTGTTACCAGGTCTGAGTCTCCTGAGGCGTTGGTCGGTTGGTGACCTAGCCAGGGGGGTTAGAGGCAGAAGGAAGATGGTCATTTCCACATTCGGCAGCTCCTGAACAGGACTCCTGAACATGTGATTCTCAGAAGGTGCCCTATCTGAGCCGCGGATTGGTGTGCTTATGAGGGTGAACACCTGGCGTAGCTTTGCAGATCCAATATGATATGGAGTCCATGAAGCCTCCAAACATGCTTCACACTGCCGTTTTGGTGTCCTAGCCATCCGACCCATTTGGTTCAAAAGTTTTTCCTGCCATTTTGGTCTCCTACCAGGATGGAGCCCGCACCGGCCGGGTAGAAGGGCTGCCGCCAGATGGAACCATGGAACCACACAGGGACTCAGTCTGACCCGGTAAAGCCTGGTCCTTTTGGACCTCATGATTGTTTTTTTTGTATTGGTCAATTCCAATTGACATGAGTTTTTTTTTTTTTTCTGGCCTCTATAGGGATTGTTCGCCCCAAACGACTGGATTTGGCTGGCAAGAGGGCGCTCCCAAAAAGAGTACCTCCCTGGATTGTGGAATCATCGACGTGCCATGGCAACGAGTTCGGAGGACCATGAAATCCGAATGCCAAACAGGTGGTGCTGCTCCGTACCTATCCCTAAGGGTCCAGAACTATCCTGAGGATGTCCTTTGGCACCGATGACCATTCTCAGGAAGTACGAACGCACCTCCAAGACCATCCGATTCGGATGGTCCTAGACCCTTAGGGTATGGATCCACTGCCACCCTCTGAGGGCACGGTCTCTTCAGACACACACAGTGGTCGGTGGTCGAGTCTATAGGGCCCAGGGTCGGGTCCAGTCGTACCTTTCGAAGGTACGACTGGATCCCCAGGGCATGGTGATCTCAGGGAGTGTCAGAGATGAGAACGGCGCATTCACAGGCAGCAGTCTCCTGCTTGGGCCAGCTTGGAGGAGGGTTTGGGCCTCAGGGAGACCATTTGGAGAAGTGAAGGGTTGGGGGGATTCACACTATTGTTTCGAAGTCACCACTCTGAAGCCATGCATGGTGCCATGAACGGCATGGTGCTGTGAATAGTCCCCCGCACCTCCACATGAGGACCTTCGTCGTTTTCGTCCTTTTTGCGTTCGGTCACGAGTTCTTCAACCGGGCCGTTGGTGTGAAGCGTTTTTTTTCCGTTTGGGAAGTGACTCAAATCAGGAAGAGGTGGTGAAACCGTGGCGAAGAGATCACAGAGGGTCCGAATGCCTGCAAACATGGGATAGGCTGGCTAAGCCACCTCCCACAGGATGATCCTTGGAACATCTTGGACACATCAAAGTGAACATGCCCAGACATGACTAATGGGACTGGAATGATATAGAATAATCACTATACAGATACATACATGTACTCCATGTCCATCCATCTGGTCTGGGATGTGTCAAGTTTGTGAAGCCAAATCTCGTTCTTTGGACGATCCAGTTTTGATCAATTGGTTGTTCCCCTTCAGTGCAGTGAGGTGCATCTTCAACTGTCAGCCAATGGGTCAAGAGAAATGCTGGAAGCAGCATGCGGCGCATGCAGCATTGGGGACCGAGGGTACATGGCGGTATATGCATGTATAAGCATAAAAAAAAGAGTTGATTGAATGCTCTCATCAATTCTATCACCCTAGGGCTCCCACCATCGAACCGAAACGGAGGGGGCGGCCAGGAGCCCAAAGCCCAAAGCGGGTCAAGCATGTTCGCCAAAGACGGTGCTCGAACTGAGCCTTTAAAGAGCTCGAACTGGATCGAACTTCATTCCTTGTGATCCAAGAAATCCACATGTCATATCATGACTTCCAAAGAGTTTAAACACATGGTCATATTCACATGTCATAAACAAACAAAAACACATGGCTCCAGCCGGGGCGGTGGCATTTGAGCAAACGCACCCTTCAGCTTCCCCAAAACACCTTCGCGCGCGTCCCGTCTCTCATTTTTGGGTATGGAGGTTCCATCCGGGTCCATCACATCGGCCCTTTGTCGGTCGGAAGCCCGAGGTCCAGTGAGTTCCTTCAACTGTGGCCAGGACTGAAGAAGGCGTCGAACGGCGCGGAGCAAGACACCGGGTTTGCCCCAAACCACACCCGCAGCAGAGCAGTGCGAGACCGCGCGCGGTTGGCCCGAAGACCGGGTGCCGGTGCTTTGGGGCCATTTTTGGGGCACCAGATCCCAAAGGCTCCATGTGCAATAGATGCCGCACCATTGACCCGCCAAACCATCCCAATATGTTATAAATTTACCAATGAGTCACAAAGGGGTGCCTATCCTCCAACTGTGGCACACCTTTGCGACTGGTCGGCAAATATGGCATGCATGGAGTGTTTGGGTAATGGATCCTAGGTGGTGCCTTCCTCCATTAATGGAAAGGGGATGGTGCTCGGTTCCTTGCAAAGCTTCTAGCCCCTAGATCCATTGGATCAGTTGGGGTGTGGTTGGCTCGACCGCTCTTCCGGTGGGAGGTCGATGGGTCCCAAGAGCTACCCAGCCCAAAGGCTCAGAAAGGACCTTCAGTTCGCCAGGGTGACATGACAGGAAACCAGCCAGGGTGAAATGGAGCCTTCACCAACATGTAGCAGTTGGTTCGGGGCCGAGTTCGGGTCGCCTCTGGGAGAGTAAGATGAAGGGGATTCTTCCGGAAATCTCTGACATCTATGACCCCCCCTCCGAAACTCGCAAATACCGGTGTCTCTGAGTCGACTCGGTCATACCGGTGTCTATGAGTCGCACCCAGCCACCCACCCGAACCTGTCGGGTCCTGCCTGTTTGTTGGGAGCTCCGCTGGTTTTGGACCGCTCCGTCCGCCAGGTGAAGGGAGCTCTTTCCGCTGCTGCGGCGCTTCTGGAGGATGCCCCCGAAGAGGCAGTCAGACGTGAAGGACGTGGATGTCCAACCAGTCACAGCGAGCTCCATCCAGACTGGAATCCTTCCAGTTTCCAGCCTCCTGAAAACCTCAGTTATTGGGGGTGGTGTTTTGGATATGACTTATAGCTCCAGTACAATGAGGTCTAACTAACTATAGCTCTTTGACCGGAAGAATTCTTGCACGGGACTGCCGGAATAGTTACAGAATGTTACAGACATGGATGTGTCATGTTCCTTCAATTGTAAGTCTTCCAATCCCATTTGTTCTTCGTCATCTGCCCGGAAAGATACGTTTATCCCATGCAAAACCGACGTTTAAACCTAAGGGAACGGTCACATTTAATACGTCTACTGAAAGAACACACCGACCTAATCCATTTGCTACTAAAACCGATGAACACTCGCTGAAATCCACCGATCTAGAATCGCAACCCGCATCCTGCCGCATCCAGACATGAATCTTTGGCCATACACCTTCCAAAAGCACTGCCATTCTCCGCAAGGTGCTTCGCAGCGTGTTCTCCTCCTCCAGCCTCTGTAGCTCCCTGGCCGCGCGTCTCCTGCGCCGGCCCAACGCCTCTGCACGGCCGCTCGCGCTGCTGGCGGTCCACGCGGCCGCGCGCGACGCGCGGCACCTGGCGCCGGATCATCCAGCGCTGCAACTCATCGCGGCGCGCGCTGCAGAAGTCGCATGCCCCGTGCGCGAAGAGGGAAGCGTTTGGCCGAAGGGAAAGGCTGAAGTGATGGAGGAGCTGCTGAAGTTGAAGGATTCATTGCCGGTCGAAGGGTCTCCGCATGGAGAGGCCCATGGGCAGCAGTCACTTGGAGAATCGAAGGCTGGTGCGCCGATGGATTCGGCATATGAAGTAACGGCTTTCACCTCGCTCTTCCTAGCATATCATGAAATCTGCAGGATCTTTTTTGTTGAGTTGCTCTTGTTGAAATCCACTGCACCCTAGAATGACCATGAATGACCCCTATTTTGAGTAAAGGCCTTTCTAGTATGTCCCCAAATCTGCCGGTGTTCCAAACAAGTGTCACGCTGTCACGGTCCAAAAAGACACAGCCTGTCCATCCAGGTTGCGCTTTTGGCTCTGTTTGGGGCACCTCATGTCGATCGAATCCCACACCGTGGCAGCCGCGGCCGCCGCGCGGGAGGCGCTGCAGCGGGGCGCCTTGCTGCCGGCCACCCGAGTGGTGGTGCAGAACGTTTGGGCTCAGGCGTGACACGTCGATCGCGCTGCTCGACGAAGGGAGTGACTGACGTATGGAATAGTTACTGACGTGGATGGGTCATCTTCATAATAGGGTAAAAACTGGTAAACATGTGTGGTAAATCTATGCAACTATTCCAGTCCTATGGATACAAGAGCTGCCCTGAGTCGCCTGGCTCGTGGTCCGTTTCCACGGTGCAACAGCTGCCCCGGTTGCACTGAGCATACGAAAGCGCTGCACAGCTGCTCCGGTTGGACGATTGGAGATGCTTTGAACAATCCATAGGGAGCCCGTCGCCCAAACATGTGGGGCCGAACTCACTCCTCTACTCTTTCCCGAGGGATCCAGCCGTGCCTTCTCAGAAGGTACTTGGAGCCTCCTGGCACCTACATAACAGTGTCTCCGTCCTCACCTTCTGAGAAGGTACGACTGGATCCCTGGGGTTTGTTATGTCCCAAATTACGTCCCAGGTAGCGTCCCACCGCCCGAATTCTGGCCGTGGCGTTGTATAACTGTGACGTGGCCGCGTCGTGCTTGGTCCCAAATACTCCATGTTTGGATGACCTGTACATGGACCCCGAGTCAATGTGTACGTAGCTTTGCCAGGAGTGTTTGGAGTGTTTGGATGGTGAGGAACACATGGCGTTGAGGTGTTTTTCTCTCGGAGCCACCAGGAATTGCATGGAATTGCTATATGAACTGTGCCAGGTTCAGCCAGAAGTTCTTTGACGTGAGGAACCCGCCAGTGGGACTTTCTGGATAGAAGGAAGAAAGAAAGCTGAGGGGTCTTGTGAACCTATCAGTGCGACATAGTGCAAGCACTTGTGTTCACCCGAATCTGATGGTTTCCACCCCAAGCCGCCAAGCCTCCCCTCGCCTTCCCTGGCCATCCCACACCTTCCCCGGTGCTTCTCCCACACCTTCATCCTCCTTCACCCCAGCAGGCCGTGGTGCAGGGACCCAAGAGGCTTGTGTTGGACCTGGTGGAGCAGCTGAAGGACACGGAAATGCCCGAGGCCTTCGCCACGCACCTGGGACTTTTTGCCCTTTAGTTCTTTATTCCTATTGCAACACACTCCCTAGGCCTCCAGGTACCTTCTGAGAAGGTGGGACAGGGGTCCGTTTGGAGGGTCCAAATACTTTCTGAGGAGGTACGACTGCAGGTGTGGGGACTTAGTCACCTATAGTTCCGAGCAAAAGAAATTGGAAACGCCTTAAGTCCATGTTTGGATTGGTATTCTTCTTTTTCCCAGTGGTGAATGCCTGGCATGGGGAAGATAGGTAAAAGTTGGGCAACGTATATATATACCTGAAGTCTCAGTCCGTACCTCAGAAAACTGGGTACAGACCCTTACAGTACCTGCACCTGTTTCTTTTCTAATAAAAGGTCATGTGATATAAGTCCTTTTTGTCTAAGGCACCTGAAGTCGTGATTCCCAAATAGATAGAAAACGTAGATATCCCCCAATCCATTCTGTTCATGGAGGATCATGGAGGATCTACTTTTTCTATTTGGAACCCCACGATCTTCGGTTTCCACCCCCAAGGAACTCGTTGGCGGTGGCCGCCCAGCTGCTGCTGCTACTCGTCGACGTGCTGTTGCGCGGGCTTCGGGGGGGGGGCAGCAGTACTTGGGGAGTGAAGCGATGTGCAGAACCCAGGATTCCATGGGAATAGAATATATATATATATAATATTAATATATATATATATTATATGTAACTATATTGTAATATTAGATAAACACCATAAAACGCCCATGGTTGCCCCACAGAAAAATACATAAATATAATTCAATATATTATATATATATATACATAAATCTTTGTTGCCCCATGAAAATGAACCATCCATGTTTGTAACCATTTTTTGTAACTATTCCAGACGTGGAGTGAGAGTGTTTGGGGATGTGAAGCAAAGGAGATCGATTGCAGAGTGACACTTTCCTTGAGGAATTTGACAGGAAACACCCATGGTGTGCCTAGAAACACACTGAGTTCTAGGATGTTTTAGGACTTACGATTCCATCATATTTGATGCTGCCTCGGCGGCGTTTTTCCCGAATGCGTAGTGAAGGGTTCTCGTTTAACTCTGGGGGGTCTGGGGGTAGAGCCTTGTTCGTGACTCGTTGTCTCAGCGTTTGCAACCGTTGTCAACCGCCTGCAACCGTTCGCAGGTGGAGCGCTATGGCGCTGGCATTGGGGGAAGCTTTTGGATGGAAGTGCGGGGGTTGAATTCACTGCGCAGGCGTAGCGTTTTGTGATGGTTAGTTTTCTGCGCAGTCACATTGGGATTGGCGTTTGGAGGGTGGTGTTTTTGGGGTGTTGGATGTGGCTGCGATCTCAGCTCAAATGGCGACTCTGGTGGATGGGAGTGCGCTCAGGACGTGTCGAAGCATTCCAAACGTGTGGTGTGGTGCAAACTTTGTTGCAGCTCACATGATATGATATTGTCACTATTAGTGGCAGGCGCAGTACTTTGTGCGGGCTTTGGGGTATGGAAGTGCGATTTTCGTGGCAGGCGCAGGGAATGGTGAGACCACACCACATTTTCAAACATCCAGAGTTGCATATCTGCATTTGCCAAGTGCCAACTTTGCCGATATGTATGCATTGGCTCAACCATCTCAGCGCAGTGGCATATCAAATCTCATGCAATCAACTTATTCTTTGAATTGCCAAGGTCCTCCAGATATGGTGTTCATTCTTCTTCCTTGTCTCTCTGTTTTAGATGCCAGAGGGCGCCAGCGTTTCTTTTTGGATGGATGGCGGATCGATTTTGACCCCCCATGTTTGTTTTCCATCGCGCTAAGCCATGATCATGAGCATCCTCGCCGGTATTCGATTCTCCGGTTCTATGGTTGGAAGCCGCAGTGGAAGGTAACGTTGATGGAAGGTATACCCCACGACGACGGGGGATAATTAGGGGGAGCGAGGTCATCGACTAACCTTTAAATGCTTCTTCTCCGCAAACGATTTGTTGATCCGATCCTGGGAGTTCGATTCACGGGACTTTTCGCAGCGACCAACCAGCGTCGTGAATCCTGACTGGCGGGGGACTGGGTTCGGTGCGATCCTCCAAATCGCACAGGATCACACGGTGATTGGTGTCATATATGACACTTGTTGAGAACGGGAAACAGGGCTTGATGGTGTGTCATGAGCAATGGTTTGCCATTCTATGAACCGAAGCACGCCTTGAAATACTTTTTGACCAATTTTGATTTGACATGGTTTTGTTACGCTACCAATGTTGGTTCGATAGTATTTTAGGACACCGTTGGTTGCGCGCATATACAATCCAAATCTTTGAAACAATGTTGTGCAGACGTACTGGAATCAGACAGGGTTTTCCCTGTGCATAAGCCTTTTGTTGCGAGCGCACGACTTCTGTGTTCATTCGTCGACTGCTTCCTGCTATCGCGCCGGTTCCACACATTGTGACACATGTACTGATGGTGGCACAATGAATAAGAAGATGATGATTTAGAAGAAATTTGCCACTATGAAAATGGATGATGACACAATCAAGAAGAAATCTGGCACTAGGCACTGACACTGCGGTGGCGCGGCTGTTGGTTCAATAGGTGAGTTTATGTGCAAGTGCATACGCCATGGCACGTTGCACAAAAGACCAAACCAAAATAACGGATGCTGGCGTGAAACGATTGCTTCGGCCAAGTGCCCACATCCATGTGGAGCAACTCAATGCTGCATTGGAAGCAGTTTCCCCGCCAAGAATTTCAATCTGGACAGATTACAGCTTGCGCCAAAGGAAGCGGTTCGAAGAACAAGGTGGCGCATAGCCACAGTGCCCTGTCACTTCTTGATGTCGGTACAGATTTACAAGAGAGTTTTTTTGCAATTTTGTTTGGGGTTGTAGGCGCGACTTCTCGTATTTCAGAGACTCACGAACGCCCCTGCGCACGTTGAACAACTACCGGCGGGGGACTACATAAACGATTCAAGGAGCTGCTGGACAAAGGGGTGCCCCTCGTGCTCTTTGCTGACTACATCCGCCTTGCAGCGATGAAGGGCGCAAGAGCGTCGTCGTGGTTCATTGACGTGGATACTGTGTGGATCAAGCAAGCCCCAAATGCCAAGTTTTGGCAGCAGTTTCGGAAGCTCGCGCGCTAGGAGGCGGCGCAGTCTCAACTTCCAAGTTTTGGCCAGATCAGCCAATGGGATGGAGCTGACGGCGAAGCTGGTGCTGGCTCTGGCTTGATTCCGTGGAGTGGCCCTCACGGGCCAGACGTGGTTGTGGAGGAGGTGAGTAGCTGGAAGGGCAAGGGGAATTGAAAGCGCAGTGCACTTGCATTTTGATTTCCAGATGGGTGGCCTTTGTTGGGACCAGTTCGCAGTGAACCGTCAGCGGTCCCAACCTTTCTGGCTGGTGCATTACCTCACTAGGCAGGGCGACCGAGTACATGTGGCTTCTCAGTTCTTCTTGCCCCACCGGTCTCCAATTTTGGATGGCTTGATGCACTATGCACTACTGCGAAAATATCAGGGCGCCGGTGGCGGCGTGATCGAATACTAACTCGGTCATGAGTGAGACGGAAAGACTCATAAGGAGACGGATGGTATAGATTCCGCAGGATTTGCTGCATCCCTGAAAAAACCGATGGAGTGCACATCATGTGATTCGACCTGCTTATGTGTTACACCTGTTAGAAAAAGCATAGCCGTGACCACCGCAGGTTACACCTGTTAGAAAAATCACAGGCGTGTCCACCATAGGTGACCGACAAGAGTGTCCTACAAGGGAGTGCCTCATAAGGTGTCCTATAAGAGTGTCCTACAAAAGTGTCCCGCAAGAGTGTCCGACAAGAGTGTTTTACAAGAGGGTCCCACAAGAGTGCACTACTTGCATCGCAAATGTAATGTGGGAAGTAGCTCCTTGGAGCTGCGCCTTCAGGACAGGCCGCTTGGTAGTACACATGTAGTGAGGGAAGCGGTTTTTGGTCCCGGGCGCCTCGGAACTGGCAGCTGTGGCCTCAGAACAGGCAACTTGTAGTGCACTGTAGTGCGGGAAGCAGGTTGTGGGAGCTGTGGCCTCAGAACTGGCCACTCGGTAGTGCACATGTAGTGCGGGAAGCGTGCGGCCTCAGAACTGGCCACTTGGTAGTACAAGCACGGGAAGCAGTTTCTGGGACCTGTGGCCTCAGAACTGTCAACTGATGTGTGGGTAAAATACATCTGCGTAGTCACTGGAAATTTGGATGCTGAAGTCTCCCACAAACCAGGCAGTTGTTTGGTACACACAAGTCACAAGTCTCGCAAGTGGCGGGGCCCCACGGTCGGAGACGTCGGTCTCGCGCCTCGGTGGCCGCTTCTGAGGCATCCGGACTTCGCCTTGAGTGAGGGCAACGAGCTGGAGCAGTGCCTCGTGCGCACGAACAGTGTGGTCCGGGAGAAAGCGAGAGCAGAGACGCCCCGTTTCCGGCTGAGGTTTGAAGCCTCACGACTCGTTGTTGAAAAGGGCCTAAGAGGATTGGACATCCCTTTTTAGGACAGCACTGAACAAATCCATTATGATAGCACGCAAAATGTGTTTGAATTCACAAAATTGATGATCGTTTGCGAGTTCATCTTGTCGTGTGTCTGTGTGTGTTTTGAGTTCATATTAGACTATATAATGCCAAACCCATTGACCCCCCCAAAAACACCCCACCTCATTGGCGTGCCCCGATTCCATGTGCTACCCAGGAAAAGTTGATAATTAACCAACTTAAATTTGGGGAGTTGGTTTCATAGTCAAAATCCAGGTGGACAGTTTGGTTCACCTTTGCTTTCTAGTTCGGCTTAGGACGTCAAAATTGGAAACTGACCAACACATGTTTGACCCTATCACAGACTTTTGCATCCCCATGTTTTGACCAAATCTGCAAGATCCCCCACAGGGAGTGGCTTTAGACTGGAGTTTCAGGAGCAAGCCTCGCAGTGATGTGGGCGCACAGTGCGCGAGCACGGCTCGCGGCTGTAAAGAACTGTCCAATTCTGTGCAGATCCCGTGCACATGCCTGGTCACAGGTGCTTGCAGCAGCCCACATCTTTGAATGTTGGGGAATGTTTTGTAGATCTGGACGCAACTGCCCCATGATCTTCCAGGATCCCCCGTCACCCTCTTGTTTTTTGCTGGCCCCTTTGTCCGACTCTGCACCAGGAGTCAACACCGGCAAACACCAGCCTCATCCAGTTCGGATGGATACCGGAAAACACATGACGTGGTTCAGTTCAAGGGGCCACATCGATCAAGTATACCCAAACTAGGTGGTGCTGGCCAATGTTTTGCTTCATACCATATCTCTCGGGCTCCAGTTGTACCTTCTGAGAAGCTGGGACTGGGGTAGGTGCCAGGAGGGTCCAGTCATATATACCTTGTGAGGAGGTACTTGGAGCCCTATAGGCCCTAGAGCCCTAGAGTATAGGTCAGTTGTTTACTCATTTTACTGGAGTTGATGAGTTTGAACACTCAATCAGGTGAACGGACCGACAGGAGACCGACATGGACTTCCAGGTCCATGGTTAATGGTCCTAAGGCTTTGGTCGGCCACCATCGCCTGGAGTGCCTCCTATGTCCACCAGCCACGGCTCTTGGCCTCCTTGGTGCTTTTTCACGCCTTGGAGGAGCAGCGCATCAGGCGACCGCGGATCACCCGAGCGATGGCGGTCGTTGCGGGCTCCGTTGGGTTTTCCGTTCGGGTGAAGACCGTTTCTCCGTTTCGCGACGCTGGGGCAGTGGGGTGGGTAGCTGCCAGGGGGGGGAATTCCCATGATTCTGAGGACAGGGGCTAGGAATCCTCGAGGGAATAAACACTATAAAGGGAGGACCTTGAAGTGCTTCCTGGCCAACAAGGATGAGTTATGTTAAAATGCCAGCCCCAACCCCTATTTCAAGGGATGGCTAGGACCCCGACCGGAAAGGGACTCATGGAACATCTACCACTCCCGACTTGCACTCCGGTTCCGGTTGAGAGACTGAAGCTTAAGAAGCTTCACCTTTTGCTCATATCCAGGAAACATGAATCACCTGCAAAACCTTTTGGGGAACCAGTGGTGGCACCCGTAGAACCCAGCTCAGATTGAACAGGTAGACTTCGTTCGGTGAAGCCGTTTTTAATTTATGACGTTCCCCTACACCTCCAGTCGTACCTCCTCAGAAGGTATGACTGGACCCTCCGTTCAAAATCTCCCGACCCCGATCTGGAACCCAAGAAAGGACCGGAGTTAATAGCCACAAACCAGACATGTTCAGGTTCTGCTCTTCATGTCATGTAATTACAGTTTCTCGACCTAGATCTTCCAACGACGCATTGTTTTTTCATCCACCATCCACCTCCATCCACCAAACCAATCCAAAAAAAGGTTTGCAAACATGTCTGCATGGTTGGTGCCTATTGGAGGTTCGGGGTGCTCATTATCCACTCACTTTAGGGACTAAAACAGAACCCCTTTGTGACTCCTGGTATTTTTGATCGTTGCCGATGTTGCAATGTTTTGTACAGAACGACGCGCCAGAACACCGGGCTGGTACTTGGAAGCCTTGCACCAACAGGTGGGCCTGTGAGCTGGGGTGCTTGGGGGCATCCAGGAGCGAGTGGAACACCCCCGGCTCAATGTGGACGGGCCTAGCTTCGATGGGTTGGGCCGCCCGATTTCAGTCGGGCCTGTTATTGCAGTGGCTTCTGAGTATGGCACTGGCACCCCTACATGTCTTAGACAGATGGGGGTCGTGGGGATCTTGCCATCTACTCTGAAACCACTGTATATCTCGTGCTTTACCCTGTGCTTCGAGGGAATCCTTGGGGAGGATGGGATATGATGATATGATGGACAAACCTCTATACACAAAGTGAATCTACCATTTTATAGAGATTGTGTGGGAGGTGAGGGGGATGACTCCATCTTCAATATGGCCATACCGACCCATGTGGCGGTCCACCAAGTCAGCGCAAGCATCCACTGGGCATGGTCCGGGTACCAGGCACCGGACCGGGGACTGCACTGCTGGACTGCTGGACTCGACACCACTCCAGGCGCGAGGCGTCAATAGGTGATTCGGGGGGGTCTCAAAAACATCCAAAACCACCGGACTTGGAGGGTCCTTCACTGCGCCTTCACTGCCGCACCTAAGTGAAACCTAGCTCCACGGCGAGACTTGGAGGGTCCTGGTATATGTCATACATGTGCCAGTTGAGCCATGATAACCCCGAGGTACCCCCTTTGAGGTACAGTGATCGGAGACACTGTTATGTAGGTTTGGAGGCTCCAGCCCTACCGAAGCTACGACTGGATCCTTCCCAGTCCTTCTTCCTTTGGAAGTCGGCACCTTCTTCTTGCCCTAAAAGTCAGGCATGGACCTCACTCGAGCTGGTCATCCAAAACCACGACCAGCAGAAATGTCTGAATTGTTTGGGACCAGGGTGCTGGACCATGCAGATTGGACCGTCTAGGGTTGTTTTCTTTTTTGGCCTGTAACAGGGATCCAGTCGTACCTTCTCAGCGTGGACCCTCCTGGCACCAAATCAGTGTACAGTCCTCACCAAATCTGAGAAGCTACAACGGCTCCCTACCTGGACCCTCCTGTCGGGGTGTCCTGGCTGGACTACCCCACACTACCCAGGATGGCTTCCAATGGGCACCCGGAGGGTCCTGGTACAATTGGGGCTTTCCAAAAGCTTCGGCAGGTCCAGGATCGCCTCCCTTCAGGTCCGGGATGCCTCGGCCTTCAAGAAGCTTCGCTCCAAGGTGCTCCGCGTGAAGACGCGAAGACGCGAAGAGAAGGACTCCCCAACAAATCCCAGCGATAGGCTGAAGGTGCAGATACGCTTTTGGCATCCAACTGACGGCTGTGGCGCCACGAGGTTCTGAAGATCTATGGAACTGACCAGGTGACTGGAGGTTCTTCTTGGACCAGTGGGTCACTGGATGGTAAGCTGGTGAATTCGCGGTGAGGTTTTGCGATCCGGACGGCTGCACGATCGGCTCAAGACTGTTTCAGGAGCTTCAAACTGGAGGCGAAACTGGGCTGAGAAGGTCACCCTAGGGCTCCGTCCGTCGTACCTCCGGACCGGTTCGGTAGGACTGGAGCCGTATCGGATGTCTAGCTGTCTAGCTTTGGATCGCCAGAGTTTGGAGTCTGGCCTAAGGAATAGAATTGAATATCAAGAGAGGTTAAGTGACCTTATAGGACCCTACTGGGGTACCTATGGGATGGTCTATAGGGTCCTTCAACCTCTGTTGGTATACTCCTAATAGCGTCCTTGTTCCTAGTAGCGATGCCCGAAATGCTCCGTTCGTAGCGTCCGCTTGCTCCGTTCGTAGCGATGCCAGGAGCCCAGCTTCTTGTTCCTAGGGTTAGTGGACATGTTTGGTCTTTTAGGAGCCACACCTCTTCTCGGCAGATGGGTCCTCAGATCTGAATGACACTTTCCTCGAGCTGAGAGCTGGAGCGAGTCTCAGACAGGTTTGCGCTTGATAGGACTGTTTTGGCTGGTTAAAGTGGGGGGGCCTCTTTGCCGCATGACCAGCAAGACCTCAAGCGGTCTTGCTTGGCATCGAAGACCTGAACACCTCAAACACCAAAACATGCGCCTCAAACGCCTCTCTCGCAGCTCTTCTTCCAGTGATTTCCAGGTTCGCTCGTCTCCAGGTGAAGATCGAGGATTGGATCAGTGATTGCTGGCGGGAAGTCCTCAAGCCAACCCGACCCTTGGACGTCCAGCTTGCAAAGGCCTGCAAACAGGCGGGGCTGCTCCAGTCGATGAGGGTTACCTTGGGCTCCGTTTTCGTTCCGAACCTGAGGTTCGGTGGGACTGGGGTGGGTGCCAGGGGGGGTCTGAGTACCGAACCTGAGGAGGTACGACTGGAGGTGTAGGGTTCATGGCTGGTGGGCTGGGAGACGAGTCGAGCAGAGCCCCATGAGTGCTGGTCCGAGCGCCGTCGGCGCTGCTCAGGAGGTCGACCATTGAAAACCACATATAAAACCACTATCAGTCGAGAGCGGCAACCACGGAAAAAGCGGAAACCATCGGAGAATGGTCCTCTCCACAATCGGAGAAAGCGTCTTTCTTGGCGCTGAAAAGAGAGCCCTGGCCACCCCCGGCAGCGATCGCAGGTCGCGGGAGACTTTTGGTCACCGTGGAATGCCCAGCGGAGGATGTCGAGACGTGAAAGAATTTTCGGGTCGAAGTGGAGGGATCATGTTGTTCATGGTGATCCTATAGGTGTTTCCATGGCTCCATTGAAAAAAGAGCCCGGATGCGATACTCGCAAAGTCAACCACTATATATGCTATAGGGCTCCAACTACCTGGAGAAGATGGTTAGGTTGGCTGCCAGGAAGGTCAGTCCCCACCTTCTAAGGATCTGGGCCAGGAGCCCTATAGGGCATGATCCCTGAGAGTCCAACGTGTTCATTTTACCCCTATGACTCTATGACTACCAGGAGGAGTAAAATGAGTCATTGATCCAACAGAGGTTGAAGAACCCTAGTTCGACAACCCCATAGCTACCCCAGGTGACGGGTCCTAGTTCAGGTCACTTCACCTCTCTTGGATGGTGAAGACGATGTGTTCTTTGTAGCGGCATGTGACTTTGTTTTGGGTCGAAGGGAAGATCCGTGACATGAACTGTCTTGTCGCTGTTTGAAGATGCACCGTGTTTCGTTCGATGCAACAAACCAGATCTTAAGATCCCTTGATCCAATGTACATTGGGCGCGTCTAGAGCTGGCAACTTGCCTGCCTTTCGAAACAGCAAGAATTGTTATCACTGATTCTACCTAGCAGGGAAGATCGGGATATCTATAGATATCTCGTCTCACCTGAATGCTAAAGCTGCCAGCAAATATTGTGACTCCGGTCATTGCAATGGAATCGCCACGACGTTTTTTCGGTTAACATCTCACACAAATGGCGGCCACCCAGGTTGCAGCTTTGGTCGAGAGAATTGTAAATCAGTATTGTACCCCAACAATCCATGTCAGGAGGTTTTAAAGGCATGTGTATATATGTCAAGTAAACATGCCATGCAGGGCACAAAATATGTTGCCTGCCTAATATTCTCCTCTATAGAAACATCTAAAAACCCTCCAAACGTAGGCAAATCTTCCACATGGATGGTCTGGGAACTAGAACAGCAATCCTTATTGCATCTCAAGATGCATCTCTACATAGATTGGAACTTGGAGTACCTCATGTGAGCGCTTCCTGTGGCCACAGGGCCCCGGGTGGGCCCAGCCCTGTGCTCTCAGGCCAGATGAGGATGCGGATGAGCATGTGTCAGGTCTGCGAAAGCTGCGTACTGGAGCGGTTTTAGTCACACAAGTGATTTCCAATTGAAATCCAAGGTAGAAGGTTCAATTCGCCTTCCGAATCCTTTTCCAGACCAAACTGTGTCATAGACAGCATCATAGACGGCGACATAGACTGCCGGTGCCTTCCAAGGGCTGTTCAGTCGAAACCTACAAGCAGTGCAGGAGTGTAGGAGATTCTATTGCAGCCGTTCTACGTGGTTTTCTTTATGAATTTTAAGTTTCCCTGTGGGTGAAACCTCGGGGAATATGTGAAACGTCGGGTTCCTTCAAATCCAAGTGTTCCGAACCGTGGGCATCGGACCATCCGTCGACCGACTGACCGGTGACCGGTGACCGGCCGAAGATGGAAGTCTGAACATGAGAGGAAGATATACCCAGACACGACCGCCATCTGGGACGACAAGCGTCCGGACTGCCTTCAAAACGGAAAAAGGGGTGGTTGGTTGAAACGGAGTCTTGCTGGGGCAGTCCTATGGCAGTCCCACATGCTGTTTGGATGTCCTGGCTGGACTACCCCCCCCACGAGGCGTGCCCACAACGGATCTTCCGGATCTCCAGCACAATGGCAGCGAAGCAATGCTTTGTTCTAGACACTGGCTAGCATCAACTCCACGAGCTCTCCAAACAGATGCTGTCACACCCCAGCTGGGCTGACACCGGCTGACACCCCCGGAATTCGGACGTCCGGACGGCTACCGGACGTCGCAGAGGGGCCGTTCAGGCAGCCACCAACGGCGGCCCGAACGACCAGGCAATGACCAAGGCGCGGCGGATTTGGCCGAGGCGCGAAAAAGTGCATTCATCATTCTTGGGACTTTAGATCATCCCTGAAACATGAACAGATTGAACGTTTGGTGAACCTGTATCTTTCAGGGAAAGTGGTTCTTGAGGTGATGGACTTCAACATGCATCCTTTGCAGTTTGACAAAACCAGACTAACAGTGACTACCACGCACGTCAACCAGTCAGAGGGCATCATAGAACTGTTGCTTTGGATGTGGCAATTGCAAGACACACGCCTTGCAAGCCTTTGCAACCAAACGACGCTTCGGTGTTAGCACCGAGGTCGATCTAGCCACTGATCAACACAGCAGAACTGATGGGGCCAAGGGTCCTTGAATGTCCTTGATCACTCCAAGAGGATGGTGGCTTTCACTAGCCGCTGGTCTCAGTGGCAACTACTTCTACTCCAAGAGTTACCCTCAATCAGTAGACTCGCAGAACATGACCATCTTGAAGTCTTGAAGCTAATATGTTTGACTCCTTTAACTGAATTTGTTTGGACTGGATTATTGTTCGGTCTAGAATCCGAGTCTGGAACGTTCCTTCATCGATCTCGTTCATCACGGACGTCCGCAGGCGATGTCGTGGACATCGTGGTTTGTGCCTCGTTGGTCGACAATGCGCCTCGTCGCACCTCGAGTGTTGTGGTGCGGTCGCCGAGACGTTCGACACACCAGGCGACAGATGTGTATGGTATACGTATGAGACCATCCATAACATACAATCGGATCGTGTGTTTTTTGTCACATACTTGGGGGTTTAAGCCCAATGAAGCACTTAGTCACTGGCTCCACAAAGATGGTCGAAGCTCCAAAGCCGAACTCGTGCAGAACTCGGAGCTGAGAGTCCTGGAGCCTCTGAAAGTGCCAGTCATGGATGGGTTCTTCACGAAGCGTGGAATTGGCTGCATCAGGCCATCAGGAGTTGTTCTATGATGTTTTTTCTTGGGGCTTCAAGGCTTCTCCTGATCTCGGTGTTACCAACGAGATGAGGCCTAGTAAAGTCCACTCAGCAATCCAGGGTGGCGCTGGGTGTGTGGACAGGCTCCCCCCCAAAACCACCTCCACGAATGTAGGTGGAATGCCTTGGTCCTCACCCAGGGTGACCTGGGGCCTATCTAAGAGTTTACCTACCTCTGTGAATAAGGTGGCGGGGATCTCACTGCACCGCTTACAGCTTCAACAAATGAAACTCATGATCCAAGCAAATGGAGAAGCTGGGCCACACCCAACCCCTCGAATGGACACTATTAGATGAGGCCCAGATTTCAACTCAGAGTCAGAGCTGAACTTGAGCTGAACAAACACCTGAGGAGTGCCCCCCCTTCCCTTCCCTAGTCTCATTGCTTCGTACTATGAACCCCTTGCAAGTTGATTGCCCAAGTGCTCCCGCTCCGTGCGTCGCTTGGCACGGCCGCCCCGTTCGTCCCGAGGTGCCCAACATGGCTGGCCTCGTTCGCACCTCCGAAGCCTTACTGGGCCGCCACTGGGCATCTCACTGGGCCGGGACGCCGGCGCCGGTTCAGCGCTATTCAGTTGGGATGAGTGACCAGTGGTCAACGCCCACCCCGAAGGCAGCGGTAGGAGCCCACCAAGCATCACATATGAGTTTCGAATGATTGAACTCACATGGTCCTTATCCCTACACCTCCAAGTACCTCCTCAGAAGGTACTTGGACCCTCCTGGCACCCACCCCAATCCCATTTTTGGTCAGGTTCGGAACGAAAACGGAGGGCAAACGGGACAGTTTCTGTTCGTTGAAGCCACCAACCATCCGCTTCGTGGCTGTCAGGGCGGCAGTCAGGGACCGAGTCGCGGTCGCGGTGACGCGTGCGGGTTTCACGGGCCGAGGCCGAGTGGAAGTGGCGTTGAGGAACGAGAAGGCCGGCTGGGAAGGCAGAGGAAAGGCCTGGGCAGTGCCAGTTCTAGCTTGAGTAGAGAGAGGTCAATAGAATATTCTATACGATGATACATTTGACACATTGTGGAGATAACATGATGTGATAGGAATAGATGCGAGTATAGATTCTAGATATTTGCTTTGAGGTGTTTTTAGTCACTTGTGAGCCAACATGAGCAACATGCTCATAATATAGGAGCTCAGTCAGCTGACTGTTTGATGCCGGGACTGTGTTGGATCGAAGATGTTGAAGCTGTGTTGGATCGAAGGTTCTACAAGAAGCCAGCTTCCAGAAGATGGTGGTGGCTGCTGCAGCTTGGTAGATTTGGAGGTTGGCAGTGAACACAAGGAATCCGTCCCTTTTGGCTGCGCCGGTGAAGAAACAAGAGAAAGAACCATCTTGTCGCAGCCAGTGACCTGTTTGGAGTCTCAGCCCATGACCTCAAAAAGCAGTCCCAGAGGCATCAAGTTCTTCGAACCTCGGATCGATCACGCCCTTGGATAGAAGAATCAGTTTGGCGCGCCGCTTGGAGCGATCTTGTATCTCATGCAGCGAGAGCGCATGGTGAACCTATAGCAAGAGTATACCCTCCTAAGACTGCACCCCACCCACCCCCAGCAAAATTGGGACGAAGGCGCCCGTCTTTGACGGATCATGAACTGTTGGCCGACCAAATTGATGCCAAGTTGCTGTGAAACCAATTGATGCCAAGAAATCTCATGATCTTGCCTTCGAACATGGAAAAAACATTGGTGTTCGAGAAACAAGCAAGCAGTCAGGAGACAACCTGTGACCTTTGTTGGGGGATTGGTGGTTGCCTCACTCAACTCCAACCTTTTCAAGAGGGTTCCAGTAACCTTTATTCTCCAGGCACAGCTCAAGGGGACCAGGTTGGTCACCCATTGCTGAAGTGAATGGATCCTCACTCCGGACCCAGATTGAGTTCAAACCACTGGGGGGTCCAATTTGACCCTGGTCCTTCGTCATTCTCACTCTTCAGGACAAGAGCGTTCGTGGGAGGCTCAGGAATCGCCGGGGCGACTCGTGGCGCGGGAAGGCAACGCGATTCCTGCGCATAGGATCCGAGCACGACACCCTGAAGTGCAAAAATGCACTGTTTTTGTATGAATGTAGTAATTGTGTTTGGTCTTTTCGAAAGGCCCATTGTTTTACCAGGATTTTAGACTACAACACCAGGTCAACCTTCTTTTTTCAATGATCTTTAGCTTGAAGGTACGACAGTTTCTCCTCTACAACCCGACGCGGATTTCAGGTTCCATATGGGTCTTCCAGGGTGTACCAAGTACAACCACGGGGTGGGGATCTTTGGGGTATTCTTTTCAAAGAACAGGAGACTTTATCTATGCAGCCCATCGTTGGAACCGGCAGCTGAGGTAGAAAAGGTCCCAAAGATTGACAAAAGATATGCTGGCTTTTCTGTTGATACTATATATACAATTTATGGACATATTCATAGATACTGTAGCAAGGACCAACTGGCCTTATTAGACAGTCTTATATAGACCTTCCCAGTGGCCTCTTTGGAGTCCCTAGTCGTGACTTGTTCACGGGTCTCATGAACCCCTCAAGCCAGGAGATCACAAGGTCGCTGGTAGCTTGGTATGCTTGCTTACGTCTTCCCAGAAACATGATGATGCAGAATCTGAAGGTTTTTGGCAAAGGACCTTCAAAAATAAGCACCGCAAACCTCCACAAGGACACATTTGACAATTGCAGTAGACTCCAACTCATATTAAGGCATATTATCGGTATAACCCGCCTGCACCGAAGGTGATCAGGGGCGTAATTGTATGGAATTGCGTGCATCGCTAAATCGCTTTAGCCAGGTAGGAGTGTGTGCCTTTTTTCTTTGGGAACGGAATTGCATTACTGGCTTTGTGAGTGTGTGTTTGGAGAGGAACTGGTGATGGGGAGAAAAGGATCAAACATACAGGAAAATGCGAAGTTTTGGGTACTATTTTATTTACAGGTGTTGTGCTGCATATGATCTTGGAGTGCAGGGTTTGGGGGCATTTTCCGTGGTACGCTTACTGTAAGACATCACCGAAACCGTTGGAAGGGGCCCGTTTTGTTTGCCTTTCATGGATCTGGTGATGCAAATGGTGCCAGTGCATCTTGGGGGTGATGAGTAAGAGAAATAGGAACTTGTGGGAAATTGAATGGCTGAGTGTACGATCGATGTAGGAGACATGGAATCCGTTCAGAATGTACATGTTTGAGCCGGCCAAATGGAGTAATGAGTTGGTGATGGATGTACTCATGAATTTAAGACTATAGATGATACAGTGGACAATGATGCATTACAAAACTATACAATGTGTATGCTGCATGCTCGACACAAGACACAGAGATAGATGGTACTTGGGTCTATGAAAGAATCCAGTGTAATCGAATACAATATGGAACAATAGTAAATACGGCGCGATACACTGCAATGGACAACTAAATGAAGTCTATAGGACATGATCAATGGAGCATGGGAAAAGCTGCACAATCTTCAGAACATACAATTTCAAGGGGGTCAACCAATTCAGCACTTACAAGTCATACTTACATATACTTACAAGGTGGCACAATATGATAGAATAGAATCAAATCGAATATGGTACAATACAATAGTACCACTAATAACAATACTTGACAGCTGGGGATAACAAGAGGCCAAGCTGAGAACCCAATGTTGGTTGAATCTGTAGCCTTTGGCTCCAAACTTGTTGATTCCCGCCTAATGCCACCTATACCTGCGTAGAAAAACAGCCAGAAAAAGGGGGCGTGAATTGAAGTTGGGCAGGAAGAGGTGAAACTAGAAGTGAAAACCGACCAGTTCCAAAGAAAGCAGGGCACCCGCCAAGAGGAGGCTGCTGGAGGAGGTTGGAGCTGCTTTGTTTGATGGTGGGGAATGGCTTGACCCTAGTCCCGAGGTAAGATTCGTTTGGATGACGTAGCAACAGGATGAGAATGTTCCTGCCTGATCCTTAATCAAACTCTCATTACATTCTGCATGAATACATTCATTCCTTCCTTCCGTCATTCATTCATTCATTCATTCATTCAGTCAGTCAGTCAGTCTTACCAATGTATGCCATCAACTTCCATATAGTATACAGACTTGTACTTCTTGCCTTCTCTTGCCGTCTGTTGCTCTTCCGGAAGCGGTTTCGCCGCTGATCACCTCCAGCTGACAATGTCTCAGACCATCTCAGACCTACAGGATCCCCATGTTGCCTCTCAACATATTGGTGCGGGCGGTGGTCGTCGCGAAGCAAGCTGAAAAACTCAACATGTTAATAATATGATTATATAGGTATATATGTTTTAGATATATATGTATTTATAGGCATGCAGCATATGATCTACGTGGTTGTGTTTTTAAAGCTTGGGCAAGACATGGGGGCCAAAACCAAACTCCACATTGTTCGTATGGTTGATTGTTCCTTTCAGCCATGGTGCAGCCCCCTCATCCGTTTGATCGCTGCCATCGCGACGTCCGGGCCCCGCCCAAGGCTTGTCCTCTGTGCCCTGCGGACCCCGCCTGCTGGCCTTTCTGCGAGAGCATCGATCCGCTGGGCGTGAGGCGGCGGCGCGCGAAGGGCGTTCGGCGGCGAAGGGGGCGTAGGGGGCGTAGGGGGCGTGTGGAGAAGTGTGGAGAGGAAGAAGAGGATCATCTGAAGACGAATGGGCCGTGGGCTGCGTCGACTTGGAAACTGTTCGCTGTGTCGACAGACCAGTTGAAGGAAATTCACCGATTCACAGCGATGTTCGTGTGGTGTCTATGACTGGACCGATGCTGGAATTGGGAGACGGATCGACATGGATCTGGATACCTGCGAAACCGATGGACGGTGCAGCTGGCTGGAGGTGAGCTGGTTCCGACTGTGACTGTGGCGGAGACCGGTGTTGACAGCCGAGCTGGCAGAGCTGGCGAAGGTTGAATGAAACATATCCCTACAGGTCAAAGACCTCTTTTGACTGGACGTGGTCATACAAAAACACTACTTAAGAAGGTAAACGACCAGGTTTTACTGGGTCAGAATGGACTTGTAGGGTATAGATCTTGAAACAAGAACTTTTCCTTTTAAACAACTGTTCTTGAGAGACAGAGCTGGCAGTAGATATACAATATTGTTCTTTGGACACTTAGGAATCAGATCAGTATCCAGACCAAGCTTCCAGCACCCATGTGTGGGCATCACAGAAACCAATATAATCAGTTTGGTTCTTGATCTTGGATGAAGTTGTTCAGACTGCGTGTTTATGATTTGCTTGCAGCAGGTTTCACAGTGTTGGTGCTATGTCGGTTCTTGATCGTGACATGCCAACACTAAAGCGAGATGGATCGAGGCAATCTTAGAGAACGACATTTCAACCCGGATCTAGGGAAGTTTCAGTACAGACACCAAATCAATCAATTGGATCCAGACACCATCAGACACCCCCAACCTTCAACAGCAAGGGCGGCAGGGCGGTGAAGGACCAACGACTCGAGAGTCTTCACAGCGACGACAGCCGGAGGTCATTGCGTTGGAGCAGACATCATCTTCAGAAATGTTGCAGGCCCAAAGAATCACTGTGGGCAAAGATCATTTGGGCAAGCTAGAATGAGTTCAAGCAGAGTTGGTTGCTTCCATGAGACAAGTCTCCTTGTTTGGTCATCAACATGTTGCAACCCCTGGTATGGGGCCAGAGCAGCCGAATGGGTTGCTGTTGACAGCGTTGCCAGTTTTTCCACTTAAAGAAGCACACTTTCAACACCCGCTTGCATGTATGCAAATGTCTCACCTCGCCAAAACCACGTTTGTTCCATCGTTGTTTGCTGGGGTAAGTGTTGAACGTGTCACCATCGCTTGCTCTGTGACAGCTCCCAAACCATCGCTCGCGCGCAAAACGCGGCTTTTGGGGCGGCTCACTCACGTCCTTCAGGCAGAACTCCGCTTGCCTCAACGTTTTGTGCTCCTTCTGGGGAGCGAACAGGCTGGCTCGGCGGCTCGCACCCGCTCGCACCCGCGACCGTCCACCGCCGTCCGTGCACGGCGCTCGGCGCACGAACCGTCCCCCCGCGCCAGGAAGGGTTGCCCGCTTGGCTGCTGCAGAGTGGCCTAGTGGATCGATGTATCGTTCGGGCCTCGGAGGGATCCATCGAAGTGGTGACGGCGGTGACGAAGTGGTGACGGTGATGGTCATGAAAAAGCTTTTTCGGTCACAGAATTGGTTTCCATAGAGAAGAAGATCGCTCAAAACGGTGGATTCCTCTCTGAAAGTGAATTTCTTGTGCTATTCCCTGGACTCGTAGTCGTGTTTTGCATCGAGCTCATAACGGCCCCAAAGCTGACAAAGCAAGGCGAGTTCCATCTTCTCATCTGTTCGCCACCCAGGAAACCCTATAGCTGTCCATGGGACTGGACATGACTGGGACTGCCGATGAATTGGGGTGAGGAGTTTAGGACGTTCGTTCAATACCAGCACCCTCCTGGCCAGGCTGTTAGTTGAGGGTTGTTAGGCCCTAACAGGTCTCTATTGATGACCTGTCGGAGGGTCCTGGTAGGTGAATATTCCACATGGATTCATCCTTTCGCAGCGAGGCCGGATTCTCGAGGGCCAGTTTTTTCGATACACCTATTGGCCTTGAAACGATGGATGCAAATCGATCCGGGGCAAAGTCCAGAAACTTGAGTCCAACTGCGAGGCAGGAACCTTACATGTCACTATCTTAGAAGAGAGAGACAGAGAGAGAGAGAGAGAGATGACCTCAGAGTTGCTCATGCATTCTGAACCTCTTCCCCTTGGCACCCGTCCGAGGAGCTTCCCTTGCGGGGGCAGACGGGATCCTTGAACGCGAGGGGCCACAGGTGGTGAGGACATCCCCCCTGGTGGGGTTCTCCTTGCGGGTGGTGGTGTCGCTGTGTGGCCCCTATGGTCGTGCTGTATAGCCTGTCCCCTTGGAAGTGGAAAGCGGGTTCATTGGAATACTCATGTTTTCCTAACAAACACCGGTGGTGAACTCCACTTCCATTCCAGCGAGTGTACAAAGATCTGATGATGTGAGTTGGGATACTGATACCGGCTAGCTTGGTTACCACGAAATACACCCACTCAAACATCTGGATCTTGTATTAAATGGTCAAGATGTTATGTGTTTCCTGAGTGGGGCACGGAAAAAAAAACACCAGTTCCACGTTGGATGCGGAGGCATCGTCCCCTTCCGAAAATACAAAGACCCATTGCAACAAACATGTTCCTTCGTGACGTATTTCGGACATGCCCGAAATCCATTCCCCGGCCCTTTCGTCCCATTCTGAATAGGGATCTGTTTTGGACGATTCCCCGGCTCACGATCTGTTTTGGTTGTGATCTTCGGTTGGTTGAAGTCAGCTCCTTGGAGTCCAGTTGCCCTGCATTTGGCCTTTGATGGGTGGAGAATTGATGGCTGCCCGGACCTGAGAAACTGGGACCAGGCAGCCGGGACTGGAAGAGATGCCCCCTTAGAAAGACCTCTTTTAAGGCACACCAATGCACCAATGTAGGGAATGGATGTTTGGGTTAGGGTACTTGTACGCATTTTCCGAGGCACTTCGGGACTCCCGGAAGACAAAGACCACACCCTGGTAGAAGCTGCATCTACTGCCAGTTGTTTTTGTCCTTCTTCTAAGCCTTCCGCGTTTTTTTCCCAACTGCGCAAGCAGCTTGCAAGGTGCACGTTGCAGCCGCCATGCTCTTGTGCACGACTCAGTGAACTTGTTCTTCACTGTCTCTCGCTTCCGACGAAGTGGAGAACCTGAAGACGTGTACTGTGAAGGATCAGCATCTGATACTTGGATGCTGGAACTCAAGTGAACAGTTTGCTTTCGTTCAAACCCGTTCAAAGCAGGTGCAGGTGTCACCTAGACCTGCTAGAGCTGCTTTCTCGTCAGAACGATTTGGGCATCCAGGCTCCCTTGGTATACATGATCATTCTAAGGGTCCAGTAGCTATATGCCCTAGGGCTCCAACCACCTCTTGAGAAGATGGTTGGGGTGGGTTTGGGGGGTCTAACCACCTTCTGAGGATATGGTTGGAGCCCTAGGGATGAGTCAATCCTGATCAATGATGAACTGCTGATCGTTCCTCAGGTGGCACTATCGCTTGCAGCATTGACAGCAGGATTCTGACACAGACCTAGCAGCATGGGCTGGCAGGTCCTGGTGAAGAGGAAAGAAGGCCAGGAGAGTTTGTCAGTTTTGATTACCCTAGGGCTCCAAGTACCTCCTGAGAAGGTATTTGAACATATTTGGACCCTTATAAACCCACCCCAAACACCTCCTTAGAAGGTATTTGGAGCCCTAGGGTTAGGATTGCTGGCTGGAGAAGTCCGACATCCAAACAACCCAACGTTATACCGGAATCCCGGAATCAAGAGAAGAAGCTACCGAAACGCGTCTCGCAGCCTATCGGAATGCCTATCGGCTCGCTCGCAGCCTATCGCTCGTTCTCTACTTGTGATCACAAGAAGGGGCAAGTCAAAGGCGGCGCTCTGAAACGAACGATTCGATGAGCGGAGGCGAATGGCCCACGAAAAACGCCGGAGTTCGAGGCGGGCGACCCGCCTGGTGGATCGGGTGGGGCAGCCTGGGTCGAAGTGGGTGGAAGGAACAGGGAGAGCAGCATTTTCTGCAGGTTTGCTTAGGGTGAGGTGTCACTGTTTTCATCTGTTTTCCCTTATAGAACTGGGCGAGTCCCCTTTTTCCTGGGGAGTATGTTACTTGTTCTTTATCCCAGTTCCTGGATAGCAAATCCAAGAGCTCCACATGTGTGAGACTTGTTCCACTACATATGCCGGACTTCTTTGCCAATTGCTATGCCGCAAGCCGAGCCCTTCCTTTCATGGCGTTCGCAAAAAGGTCATCCCATCTCTTGAGACGGCCTGATCCAACTCCAAGTGAGTCAACCGTGTGAGTCAGTCTGAAAACGACGAGACTTGCTGGTGGATTGGATGAAGGGTTGACCCAGGATTTGGATGTCTAGCTTGGTGACTTCATGAATTGGGTGGATCACTGCGTCGAAACGCGCCGCTTCTGAAGCCTCGATCTTCTTTAGCCGAACTCGCTGCAGATGGAGATTGCTACGTGACAGGACGTGACACAACCACAAAGGCTCAGTCCTCGAGCATCGAATGCCATGTGTCTCTGGGCTGCTTGCAAGACGCGGCATGATAGATTCACAGAATTGGCATAAATAGCAAGCTGTCATTGGTGAGCTTATATACTTGATGTTACCCTGTTACCCAAGCTGTCCCAAGGTCATTTAAGGACATGTGACATGTTTACATATTATGGAAAGATATGGAAAGGTTTGGGCACTAAGACGGCCACGGCAAGCAAGAGGCTGGCAACTTCCACTCCAGGCTGGCACACAAGAGAAACCATGAACTATATATACACATCAGTAATCATCAGTTTGGACAACCGTTCAAATCACGCAGTACGTATAGTAATATAACCATATAGAATACCAATGAGTTGTCTTCACTCCTTTAAAAGCCACTCTGCACCCAGCAGCACCGCACAACTACCACCACACCCCTTCACCACCACGTCACCGCTCCGACACCACGGACGCGCTGCCAGCCATTGGCCATGTCGTCGCGTCCGACGGTGCGGCTCATCGCGGCGGTGGCGCGCAACGGCGTCATGGGCAAAGGGGGGAAGCTTCCCTGGTCCATTCCGGAGGACCCGCGGGAGGAAAGGGGGGAAGGCAGGGTCGGGCGTCCGGAACTGGGGGCGCAACAGACGGAACATGAAGGAACTGCCTCCGACCTTCGACGAAGGATCGCGGATGCAAGGCGAATGGAGAGACGAGCTTGGCATGGGGAGATGAGTGGAGAGAGAGGGGGAGAGAAAGCTGTGAGGCTGTGAGGATTAAGGTAGGAACGGAGCGAGGGTAGCGGGGCCCCAGCACCACCGAGGAGGCACGTGACTGCAGTGTCCCCCCTTTTCATCCCAGCGAAGTCTCTTGGGGAAGTAAACGCCTTTAGTATCCTTTAGTGTTCTTGATTATATAATATTAAACAAAAAGCACGCAAACTTTAGATTGTATACAATCTTTTCAGTGGATGCTCTTTACAAATCATAATCAAGAGTCTTTATTGTTTAAAACCAGATACGACTGATCGTATCCCATGCAAACCTTCTTTCAGAACACATCATATGCCCTAAGGCCCTAAGTCTACAGGACCCTTTGAGGAGTTCCCAAGAGGGATTTGGAAGGATTTTTGTTGGGCTGTCGCCAGCTCCAAGTGTGTTGGACAGGACTGGAGTCACTTCCTTGCTGCCGTGAAGGGTGGCACCTGCATCAGCGGCCGCCGCTGCTACGAGGAGCTCGGCCAAGCGATGCCCGGCTCAGGTGGGGAGCCGAAGGGCTCGGAGATGCGCGGCGTGCGCCTGGGCGACTGAGGCGCGCTGAGATCCAAATCTTCTCTTAGAGCATTTGGACATAGTCCAGCGAATTTCCTCTATAAACCATGGTACCCTGGGGGTCTTTTTGGTGCATTCTATAGAGGGTATTCTATCGAGGAAAAATCCCGTGGTTCTCTATAAAATGACCCACCTCGGGGTGGGTCATTTTATAGTAGACCCTGTCTGAGAACGCGAAGGTAAAAAATCTGCGTCGCAGATTCGGAGATCATCGGAATTTGCCCGTGCATGTCCGTATCGTGGTTGCCGTAGCCCTGGGGTGTCACTAAAGAATGAGGCCACCTACTTGATGTTACCTACTAGATCGACCTGATGCTTCCATTGGGGTGCGTGAATCTATAGAGTACCATTTTTGCAGGTGATTTTATAGTGGGCTAGATTTTAACCATGGGGTGTGTGATTCTATATTCTGCCGCCCTTCTTGCCTACCTTGGGTGCCCAGATTTTATAGTGCCAGTACCCTGGGGGTACCGTTTTATATCTATAAAATGACCACCCTTTGGGGTCAGGGTGAATTCACAGGGGGATATTTGGACATATTTCGGCGCTTGGGAGATGGATGCTACACTGCCAGTAGTTTGCTTATCACTCCAATAGTCCGCTCGGATCACTCCTTTCATCCAGCACTGGGCAGTGTTAGAACGTGCTGAACGCATCCACTGTTCGAACGTGGGTGCCGCATCACCAGATCTTCACATCGTGCTCTCCAAGCAGAAGGACTTGCACTGCCCAGATGCCGTGCTTCGTGATTCCCTGCCGGAGGCCATGAAGGCCGGACGACGTGAGACCCGCCTGGACACCACGCGAACGGAACCCATTGTGATAGCCAAGCAGATACGTATCATTGGACAGGTGGATGGGGGTTGGTGATGCAAAATTGGACCAACGACCTGACGCACTTGGAGCTTTGGCTTTTCAGAGTTCTTTTGGGTGGTGGCTTCCGAAAAAAAATATGCCCTAGGCCTCCAGTCGTACCTTCTGAGGTTCGGTGGGACGACCGGGGCCCGGGTGCCATTGTTGGGTCCAGTCATACCGAACCTGAGGAGGTACGACTGGAGGTGTAGGGATGTTCAGTTCAGTTCCTTGAAATGATTGACGCTGACACACCGGCCGCAAGACCGGGCCACCCTTCAACCCAGCTGTAAGCGCTCATGGCAAGCCTTCTCCCAGTACGCCTCATGACCAGGAGTGGAACGGTTGATGCAAGAAAGAACAAAACACAACAAAATCATACAACATCACTTCTGCTTCTGGTTTCATCCTGCTTCATCCTGTTTCTACACCAAGAACAGGGATCATTCATGAAGCTTCTTGAAACCATGCACCCGGTTTGACTCGTCGCAGGTGGCTCATGAGCGGGGCGGAGATATTTGGATTCTGGGCGGAACGGAGGCAGGGATAGTTTTACATGAGGTTTTACAGTCGGATTCTGGAACATGACATTTTACCATGGTTTTACCATGGTTTTCCAGGACCAGGAGCAAGATGTGCTTAATGCGTTTGCCTTGGACTTCCGTCCGACCACCTCGAAAATCATTGACCTGGTTTCATCGTGTAAAATCCTTAGTCAAACAATGGTTGTTTGGTAAAGCCTATTAAATGAATGGTGGTTGGACTTCTAGGGTTTGTGCTGGACCGAACTGTTTGTGACCGAACTTCAGGATTGGTAAGTGAGCGAACTTGCAGGCCTCTTTGTGCTCCCGTCCGGTCACTGGGAAGGTCCTGGTTTATGTGTCTTTCCATGCTTGTTTCTTTTTATTTGTTCAGAATGAGGGGTTGACTCAATGAGTAAAAAGTAACCTACTTCTATGTGTTCTCTTCTTGGATGATGGTTGATGGATTGTAGGAAAGTGACTGAACATGTATTGTCAAATTTGATGATAAGAGAGATTTGACCCAGCAAAATATGTCATCCACTTTGAAGAGTGACATGTGCACTTTAGGGTTCTCTGGGATATTTCCGATTTTGGAACGGCAAACCTTCCTACTGTGGAAAGTGAATGAAAGTGAACTAAAACCACATGGGGAAGTGAATCTTCCATTATGTACAGTGAACAGTTCACTTGTAAAGGTTAATTATCCTTACCCAGACACTCCATGTATGGTATATATGCCTACATTGCAGTCCCATGGAGTGTTTGGGTTATAAAAACCAATATTCATGTTTCACTTTAACTTTTCTGCAGGGACACGTAGACGTTCTTTGAAAAGCCACTTTTTCCACTGTGAAACAGCAGGGGTCCGTGTGTGCTTGTAGAACGTGTTTTCTTTTTTGTTTCCTGACGTTCGGCGCTGAAACAGCGCAGGTCTATCGCCAATCCTTCGAGTTGGCCGACGAGTTTTGGGCCACACACGTTCATGCCGTGCCTCAGACGGAAAAGCAGCGGTATCGAGCGAGTTCGCCCGTATTGTGCCGGCTGGTGCATTTGTACTTGAACCTTCCAAAGTAGTTGTGACCATGGTAATTGACCGCTTGAGTGGTTTGATTGGTTTGTGTGGCTGGAAGATGTTACGTGTCGGTTGGATGTCCGTACTGGCCGGGCCGCTTAGGCTATCATTCTTTGTTTGGAGACATGGACGATCGTTTGAGACAGAATCCTGACAATTTGTTATTTCACATGATCACATCACGTTTGACAAGAAAGAAGAGGGAAAAAAGTAACCAAGGACGTGGAAGGAGATGTATACTTTCCGGATGGTTGGCAAGAGCATTTTCCCACCGAGGCGCGCTAAAAACAAACAAAAGACATGTTTTATGTTTTTTGTTTTTCAGTGGTTTCTTTCCTCCGGTTTGGCCAGCTCATTGAGGTCCGTTGTTTAATGTGCTTTTCCTTTTATAGTGGTCCCCAAATAGATAGTCGCACGGTTTCCAATACATTCTGACCGTGGGGATCTACGAAATCCGATCCATTTGGGGGTTCTCTGCCGATTGCATTAGCCCTGAAATCCAAAGAAGTGAGCCTGTGAGCCTTTTGGGACGGGCTCCAGGGTTCAGGTGTTAGCTTCTTGGTGGCTGGGTGATGGGCGGTTTCTTTATAACCAAACACTCCGTGGGACTGGCTGTTTCGAAACAGCCAGAGGTTGCGTGGGACCCGGGGTGGAAAGAAACGGGGCGGCAGTCCTATGCGAATGAATTGGGGAGGTCCTCATGGAACAGGTCAGGGCTGCTGAGAACGTCATTAACCAGCAGTCACAAAGGGGTGCCGAACTTGGAGAAGAGGGGTGCCCAGAACATCCACTCACTTAGGGAGTAAACACCACCCCTTTGTGACTCCTGGAAGTTGTGGGGATGGTTGGTTGGGATCTAAAGTCGAAAACATGTGTTAGATCAGCATGCCGCGACTTTTGAACATATTGACACAGAAAAGAGTTCGCGCAAAACTATGCAACACTTCCTGCACCACAAACCACATGTCAGAAAACAGCCGGTTGCTTCCAACTTCTTGTGACAGGTGAGCCGCCGGAGAAGCCAGGACGAGCAGTACTCCTACGACTTCGTGGTCTACCGCAGAGACACGCCAGCTGACTCTGGCGTCCAGTGACTTCCACCGGTGGATCACTCTGGATACCGGAAGTGATCGGGTTTCTCTCACGCAGTTTCGTGGGAACATGGCTGTGACTGTGGCTCACCGACCACCGCCAGCTCGAAAAGCGAGGGGAACCAGTCGAAAAGCGACTGGCTCGGTACGGGTCCGGTCCGCCGGACAGAGGATCCTCCGACCTGAAGAGGAGACCGTCCGCAGTCACCGTTCAACAGACGGACGGTGTTCGTTGCATTGGTCGGTCACTCCAGAAAAAGGAGAAACAAGCTACCGAAAAGACCTGTTTTCCAACCAGCAGCATTGAAAAGGAGAGGTTTTTTCAGCTGCTGGGTGGAAACGCCGTCCTCGGGAAAAAACAGACACGGCCTTCCAGACGTCTTCGCTTGGCCGTTTTCGCCCAAACAAGGGGAGTCTTCGACTCAAGGGCGCAGGTGGTTCCTGGTGCGGATCGTCGGGTGGAAGGGATCGCAGTGTAGCAGTTACTAGCTAAATCCCTAGGGCTCCAACCCATTTTCTCAGAAGGTGGGGACTGAGCCCCCCCGTGGCACCCACCCCTGCCCCATCGAACAGAAACGGAGGTAGTGGGAGCCCTAGCCTAGCATGGGGGTGGGTCCCAAACCAAACCAAAAAGGGACGCCGTTGCCACGCCAAGGGGTTCGGTCTCTCTGTTTGGGCTACTACACATCCATGACACGTCCATATCACCCTCGTGTTGCGTGTTCGGATGCTTTGGTCTTTTGACGTGAATCCGACTGAACACCGATACCTGGACAGCAAATCCCCAGCTTCCAAGCTTGGGTCGCCCTTCCAGGGGTCGGGTCCCCGGCTCCGAACCGGGTCGAGTCGGCGGTCGTCCAGGGGTCCAGTCGTACCTGGCTGCAGGCCTCCTGGCACCTACATGTCTCAGTGTCTCCGTCCTCACCGTACCTGAGAAGGTACGACTGGATCCCTAGGGCGTGACTGAGGATGGGATTTTGGATGGAGGTTTGGATCGGGCTGAGACTTCCACAGTGGAGAAGATGGATTAAACAAGACTAGGGAAGCTGTAAAGTCGCAGATGGTTGTTTCCATTCTTTGGGACTGTTTTTGTCGTAGATTTAGTATGATTTTATTGTTCAGGTTTGTTTCTGGTGTTTGAACAGGTTGTGATTCTTTCTTTTGTGTTTGTTCATTTTTCAGCCGCGTCAAACGAGCTGACGCTGAGCGGGTGCTGCTGTGGCGCTTTTCCAAGATCAGCGCTTCGCTTGAAACGGACACTCGCTTCTGGATTGATTTCTCCACTGAAGGGTGAACAGATAGAAATAGGTTGACCATGGTTGACCTTTCTTTTTCCAGCAGCACAGCTCGGGAGCCAGGTACGAAGTCTCCTGGGCTTCTCCCGTCCGCCCGATCAGGTCTGCACGGTGGCCGGAATCGCCTGGAGGACATGGGCTCCTGGGGACTGCACGGTGGCCGGGACTGCACGGGTGAAAGGTTCTTCCAGGTCGAACTGGGAGGACCTTCCAGGCGATCTTGTGATGTTCCCTACCCCAGACACTCCATGTATGCCATATATGCCTAGATTGACCCCCAAAACCACCCCAATGTAGGCATATATGGCATACATGGAGTGTCTGGGTACTGGTGACCCCCCCTTCTGGGCTGGGGAATCCATATTTTTGCCAGGTTCCTTAAGCCTTCAGACACGCCCAATTCATCTTCTGTGGTGCATTTCGGGTGGTGAATCAATGACCAAAACCACCAAAGACACCCGGGTCAGGATCTTCCCGCCGTCCGACAATCAGATCGGTCACTGTAAAAGGTCCATGAATCCTGAAAATCGGTCACTGAGAAGGTCCTGGCAGGCATGGTGTTATTCCCGGATCCCATGTTTGACCATCTAATGACCCCTCTCCAACTGCTTCCGGTTTGTCCCATCCTGTGAGTACAACCAGTTGACAGCATGTCGGACAGTTCGATGAATTTCATGAATTCCAAGGAAAATGACTGAAGTCCACCCCAAACACCATTTTCGCCTCTGCGCCTCTTGCCTGCTGAGGCCGCACTTCGCTCGACCCGAGAGCCGAGCGGCTCGCGCAGGCGGAGCGGAGCGGTATAGGAGGAGGGATGGTGGGCTACCGCAGAGGTCATGAGGTTCATGGCTTTAAGTGACTCTACAAGTGGGATTGCTATGTGTTTTTAATGACAACGCGACTTTGCCGATGTGGTGCACATTCTGGCGTGGCGTCGCTTGGGAGTTATGTCGATGGTTCGGACCGGGGTGCGCGGTCCTCATTGACTGGTTTCATAGAAGAAGCTCGTTTGGTACCTGTTTTGAACGCTCCTTGGAACGCTTCATAGATTGGTTTTCCTTTTGTCCATCAGCAGTCAACCTTGTGAAGTGAAAGTGAACGATTTTCTCTGCCCAGATTGACGACCTTCGACCACTTGCACATGGTGGGGGAGGCGGGAATTTGGCTGTGTCATGCACAATATATATTTGCATCTATTTGGCATAGGCATCTGGCACTCCCCTTAAGGGGAGTGGAATCTGGATGATGTTCCTACTCCCCAAGTACCACCCCAACTGATCGGTAAATATGGCAGCCCATGGGGGTCTTGGGGTATAGCTATACAGCGTGGCTTCATGACGTTGCCAGTTGCTCAATCGCTTGGCTGGACTTCTGTGGCTTAGCTTCCAAAGCTTGTGCATCAGTCAGACATCTTATAAAAGTGCTTTTGATCACTTGAGGGACAAAATAATCAACCAGATCCTAAAACATCGTCACGCATCATCATATCATCAGTGTTTTTCCTACTTTGTAGAATCTCCAAATCTCCTGATCTCAGTTATTAAGTGCTCGAAAAGACTGGTTCAAACATGACGGTTAACGCATGTGAAGACCTATAGAATAGACACTAGGAGCCGCCAAGCAGCTCTTTCCGCATGGATTCTACACGTGTTCCGGGCTCAGCATGAGATGGTGCGCACCCCTGTCTTGGCTGTGGCCTGGCGGTTGAAGCCACCGTGTGGGATTGGGGGGGTTCGGAGTCCTTGGCCGAATCAGACTCAACCCCCGACCTGCGGATACCTCCAAACGTTGGAACCTCAACTCGGGCCGGAAAAACTCCTGGACCCTCCGAACGAAGACGACCATGCGAAACAAACCACACGACCATGCGTGAGTCCCTCCGACTTGTTCGCTCCGAACGGAGGGTCCAAGTTTTTCAGCTCACCCTGATGAGCGACGGAGTTGGAACCTGCGCTTGCGGCAAGATGACTGACTGGTGCGAGGAAAGTGGAGAATCAGGGAATGAGATCACATGCATATGAGATCACTATACCCAGACACGACCTGTCTGGGACTGCTATACCCAGACACTCCATGTATGCCATATATGCCTACATTGACCCCCAAAACCACCCCAATGTAGGCATATATGGCATACATGGAGTGTCTGGGATATATATAATATATATATATACACCTACATTGACCCCTCTGGCACCACCCCTGGACTGATCGGCAGTCCTATGGCAGTCCCATGGGTCGTGTCTGGGATAGATACCTCATTCCTTACGAGTCGCACCTGCCTGGCAAGTTCTTCAGGGATAGCTCGTTCTGTCTATGGGGCTTGCCAGAGGTTGGTCACCAGTTGGTCATAGACTTAGGTTGAATATGGTTGAATCAAGGCTATTGTTGTTTGCTCTGATATTTACATCCCGACAGGTCAAAGACCTCATTGTACTGGAGTTGATTATACAAGAACACTACTCATAGAAGTAAAAGACCAGGTTTTGCGGGGTCAGACTGGACTTGTAGGGGGACATTTGCATAAACTCTTGGGCATGGGTTAGATGGGTTAAGAGGGGCCGGGTGGCTGTTTGAGTGTCCGAAGGGTTGATTTGGATTATTTGGGCTGACACCATGTGATATCTTTCCTTCTGTAGATGTGTTTCTGGTCCTGAGCAGCATTGGTATCTCCAAATGAGTATCCCTCAAGCAAAGGAGTTTGTATACTTTCCTGCCGGAGGTTCCTTGAATCCGCCCAGTCTCAGAGAATGCCACAAATTCTAAGGCCATCAGAATAGGAGGCCTCTCAAACCCATGTTCTCCCTGTCCAGCTTCCCGCAACTGCCACAGCCCCCGTCTTGCGAAGCTGTGGCCGCTGAGGGATGTGTCCTTTGGGTCCTGGTGTGCGAGGTGTGCGATATGCGTTTCCACTGGACGGACGTTGGGGGGGGAAGTCTCCGGAAGTCGCCCCAGAAGGGCCGTTTCGATCCGTTGGCCCGTTCGCTCGTTTCCATTGGGGGGCCATCCCCCCTGTTTTGGGGGACATGCCCACGAAAAAGCGAAAAGAATCTGGGGTGGTTCATCCACCAACTTGGTGCTCCGATTCTTTCGACTGGTGAATTCTTTCGTGGACCCGTGGTGGTCCCCTTTTCGTCCCTCAACCGGCCAGGCCCGGCCCACCCGTCGGGACGGTCGGCGCTTGAACGCCACCAACGACACGGCTGGGGACCCAGGAGGTCTGGATGGATGGAACTGGGCCGTTTTGGATCCGCGGTTCGAACGTAGCTACACGAGATCTCAGTTTGCTGTCCCAGGTCTTCCTTTCGCCCATTTCTGAGGTATCAGGTCGTTTTTGCTTTGCACTAAAAGGATAATTCAGCAACTAGCTCGCAAAGTGGTAACACACCTCTGAATGGACCCCGAACAACTGATTGGTGCTTAGTAGGGAACGAGGGAATGAGCCCCCAATGGAGATTCCTTTCAAGCCATTCCGCCATTCCCTCATTCCCTACTATATTATAAGGGCAAGTTGGGGAGGTCAGGTTAGCAACTTTTTTGACCCAAATCGTGCGGGCAGGTGGATCTTGGGATATGGGAGGTACTGTAAACTGAAGCAAGTCAAAGTTTGTGTTGCCTCGCTGGCTCAAAGTGTATACTGTAACTGTATACATTATATAAGTTTATCGCTGTACTTAATTATTCAATAGACCACTATGAATAGGCATCCATAACGAATGTGTTCAACATGTTTCGACACTTAACAAGGTATACATATTTTTTGAATCCGGTTGGCAGTGTGTGATGTATTGTGAAGTGAGATACGTTACTCGTGTAGTTAGTTTCGTTTCTTTGGAAGATGTGCTTTGCTCCATAATTGCGTCATGTTAGTCTGAAACCTGCCACTTACATCACCCAGTCCTACAGTATATGTGATAGAAACCAGGTGTATCTTCCACCCCTGCTCTCCCAGAGTTGGAAACCAGTCAAAATCCATTCAAAAAGCCATCCGAAGGAGGTCCAAATGTCCAAATGAACCAGAGAAACACACACACACACACACACACGAACACACACACGCTACAAGTACTAGACAAGAGGGGCTTCCGGCCTTCCGCCTGCCTGCCTCGGCTGAGGCCTGCCTCGTGGAAGCGCCCTTTGTCGAGCTGCCGAGTCGAAAGGAGAGTTCGGCTCGACACGAACTCGGGCGACCCCTACCTGTGTGGGTGAGCTGAAATGAGATGGAGAAGCCATGTGTGGCGAGCCGGGGGCCACGTTAGAACCAACAAGGCTTTCTTCCCACAAGGGTTAGGGTGATGATGGAGGGTTAGGGTGATGATGGGAGGGTTACGGTAATGAAGGGTCAAAAGCCTATCTGTAAGAAGACTTGGAGTCATAGTATCATAGCTACTCCAGTATGTCAAGCAGGGCTCAGATTGGCTAGATGTGTATGTTTGTGTCCGAAAATCATGAAGACCAGCTATCTCACTCAAAAAACATTGAACAGCAGGATATCCCCAGCTTGACTTTGGGTCAGCACTTTGACTATCATGTATACTGTATACTCTTACAAGAGGCGTCATGTAATATGGGAGGCGATGGATCTTTCCCCCGCCGGGAGAGTGTTCACCGTATTTCCCCATCCCTCCCTGCATGGTCATCGCATGAAGAAGCTGCCCGGCGGCCGGTCCCAACTGATGTGCCCAGTTTCACCACGGTGCCGTGTGAGGAGATGGACTTCGACGCAGCGGCTGTTCTCGGCCACACAGCCGATTTGATAAACACCAGACGCCCGAGCTAAGTATCGGTGAGAAACCTTAGAATGCCTTGCATGACAATTGGGCGGGGAAGATGAGACTGAAACGAGCGAGCAACGTGTAGCATCAGATTCTCACCGGTCCCGGTCTAGCCGTTCTGCTCCCCAGTTGCCCATGTTGCTTGGAATTGTTGATCATATGAGTCATCATTCATCCATGAGGCTGGAGCTTGTTGACTGAAGGGGAACCACAAATCCTACTAACCAAATTCTGCATGAAGAAGAAGGTCTACTCCCCATGCGCAGGACTTGGCGGAAACACTTCATGTGGTGCAGGGTCTTATCCATGTTGACATCCCAGACAGTCTATGGAATCGTTACATACATGAAGGATCATAAATAGGAGTATATATATAAATGTATGTAACTATTCCATCCATGGAACGTCTGGGGACGGAAGGTGTCAAAAAACCCATGGTCTGTCATCTCAGGCGGTGTGGGCTTTGGAGTGGCGTCCATGGCGGCACTCTTCGGCCCGGCGACTCAGAGGCCGAAGCGTAGCGGGTTCGTTGGGTGTGGTGCCCTTGGGTTCGTCATGAAAGCAAGACATGTTTCAGAGTTGGTGCTGGTATAGGGAACCTTCCACTCGTATGCTCCAGCATCTGGTGTATGCCAAGCAGCCATTTTGGGAGCCTGCGAGATTCTCCGGGCCCTGGCACTGAGTGAAGGGATTTGGCATCATTGGAAGGATTTGTTTGGGCCCAACTTAGGTGTACATAAGATCTTGCTATGCCTCAGAGCTCGAGGAGACGGGGATGTACCTTGGCAAGTGGACGTGGAAGGGAGTTGTTCATCAGATTCTGGTGTAGAGGCCTGACAAGGATCCCTTGTTCCACCCTACTTCAGTGGCTTTTTTCTTCCCTGGAACAGATAGACTAGACGATGAGACGATCCAACCCCAAGACAGAGGATCATGGTCATATCATTTGCGTATATATATATATATACCAGCAGTCACAAAGGGGTGCCTATTGGAGGATAGGGGTGCCCATTATCCACTCACCTAGGGACTAAAAACCACCCCTTTGTGACTCCTGGTACAGTTTATATACAGTATAAGGTGTGACAGTGATCATTTATATCTTATCTTTCCCAGTTCTCACTTCAATCAAAGGGGCCCATCCGCAGCTCCTTCTCAGCAAACCGAGACTCACACCTTGCTTGTCTTTGGGGTGTGTGGGCGAAGGCGTTGGAAGATTCTCACTTTGAAATCCACCCAAAACATCCCAAAACTCCGCCAAACGCGTGGGTCGGGTGTGGCCCGCGCGAGGCTTGGTTTGGATGCACCAAGGTTTAAACTAAGATCCAAGAAGCATCAAAAACATGTACCGGACTTTTTGGGTTGCTGAGGACGACCGTGATGAGCTCCTTTCATGTCTTGCGAATTCACTGCCATCCACTCGCAGGGTGGGAGGGAAATTGAATTCCGTTGGGTCCGAGTGAAGCGGTTCCCTCCGTCTCAGGTGGCACGTGGACTTCAATCGCTCTGGCAGCGCAAGAGGGGCACTCTCAGCCCAGCGGAGAAGGAGTGATCAGCAGTGATGAGAAGTGAGACATAGATGGCCCTTGAGCCTTTGATGGATGGGTGGACTCGTAGAGGGGTCGTGCACAACCAATTCACTTCAGGTTTCAAGCCTGGTCCTGAACACCTCATTGAGTAGTGCTTTTTTTGTATGATAAAGAGGTCAAACTGATCGGTAGGAATTGGTTCTGGTAGGCACCGGGCTTGGCATTGACCCCTTCGATTCTTCTGACAGACTGAGCGACAAGGAGCGACGGAGCGGTCGCAAGCAGAGCTTTTCGACGATATCCCTAGGGATCCACTGCCACCGAACCTCAGGAGGTACGACTGGGCCCGACGTTTTGGCGCCTACATCAATAGTCTCCGTCCTCACCGTACCTGAGGTTCGGTACGACTGGATCCCTAGGGTATATATGTAGTGGATTGAGAGTAGAATGCGTAATCCTAATGTCGGTAGTTTATATGGACCCCCATCTGTTCAGAACATTGTGAGGTTTGATAAGTCCCCTTCACTTGCTAGGTGTTCGTTTGGAGCTGTTTTTTCATTCCATGTCCAACCACCACCAATGCTGTTGGTTGCAGTTCCTGTTAGACTGCCTTGATGGACCTTCCCTGAGGGATGGCTCCTTTTTTCATTGCGGGTTTGTGCCATGCACTCTGAAACCAATGAAATTTGACTGGAAGATATGCCCAGAAGGATCCCCAAACCACCCCTGGCCTGATTGGCCCATATGCCATGTACCATACACGGAGTCTTTGGGTGATCATTGAAGCTCGCAGATGGACATGGGCCCTGCTCCGTGGTGTAGCTATACGTGCCTGCTGTTCTCAAAGTGACCGAACTTGATTTGGGGTGCCTGTTTTACAGACGTTACAGAGCACAAAGAGGAACTCTAAAAGGGTCACGAATTAGAGAAGCGCGTGAAGGTTTGTTCATCCTATAATTTCTGAACCACAGCTTCTGGTCGACCACAGCTTCTGGCTTGAACACCAAATCGAAGTCGTCGACCGCCTCGCTCTGGTCGACCGCCATTGCAAGCTCTGGCGCAACGGTCCACGGCGTCTGTCCAGAGTCTTTGTTGATCTTTCGCAAGGGATCGATCGAAGGTGCGAGCGATGTGTCGGATGGTGTGTCGGATGCTACTGGTTGGCCGGCTCGGGTGGTGTTCTGAACGGTGTTGGTTCCTGAAACGGATATACTGGAGGCTAAGGACTAAAGACTGTCACTAGACCCGTAAGTCCTAAGTCACTAGACCTCAGTATATAGTTTGCATCTTGAAGACGATGCTATTTCAAGGCAAGCTTGATGCTTGATCCAGGCTCGCAAAGTTCCAGCCTTCGAAAGGTGTCCTTTGCGTTCTCAAGCCATAGGTGGGTACAGCCATGGCCAGATTGTAGGGCCTCCAGCAAGTCATTGTTTGATCATGTTGATCAACTTTGCAGACCGCCACCTGATTACATGCACCATCTCTTGCAAGAGGTCCAGGATGGTGGTTTCCCCAATGAAACGACCTGGTCGTTGGATCCGAAAGACTGGCATCCGGCATTCGGCACTCGCCGTGGCTCGACGGAGAAAGAGGGTCCCTCTCAAAGAGAGGGGTCCGGGAAGAAAGAACAGAAAGAGGAAAGAGTTGGGTTTGGCTCTTGCAGGAGGGGTTTGGCTCTCATGAGGGTCGCATCGGATCGAATATTCCATCGTACTGTAGTTGAATACTCTTTCTGCAGGCCTACGAATATATATATATATATGTATAATGGATTGTGATGTGCGTGCTTGAATTCTGTCCTAGCTGCGTTCAACAGGAAGATCACCCCCCCAAACTCCCAAACCTCCGTTGCTGCTTGGGAGGGGGCGTCCGTACCGTTTGAGGATGTATTGTTTGAGAGTCCTGTGACTCCACGAATCGGCTTTGTTTTGCGTCCATGTTTCCCCATCAGGGAGTGTCAACATGGTAGACATACCTGGAGCCTGATTGACCACTGTTTTGGAACCCAAACGTTATTATGTCTGGGGTCTAGCTATGTAAACATTTCATCATTTGAGCCTGCTGCTTTGGGCTATCACGACGCCAACCCTCGACGTTCTTTCTCCGTTCTTTGCTGCTTTTTGGTGTTCACTGAATCGTGGCCGTGCGACCCTCCAATGTAATCTGCATGTTGGGACTGCTCCAATGGTCCAATTCATGATCAGATTGGATGGAGGATCCCCAAGCACTTCTTGGAATGTTTTGGAGATGATAATTCCTGTTTGGGGGAATATCTTTTCTTTCGTTGACACGATTGACGTCCGAGATCAACCACAGGTCGGCTTTCCACATCCACCTTCATATATATTGAATAGGGAGGATAATCTTAAAAAAATATATACAATACGACGATAAAAATATACAAATATTCTAAATTAAAATAATTGAAATAATTTACTATAAATCTTGAATAATTATATAAATAATCGAATTGAAATTAATATATTGTTTTTGTTTGAATACAGTATGTATATTTGAATTATGTGATATTTTGTTATTTATAAATGTTATATTGGTCTTTGTTTTATGTACGATTTGTTGTGTTTGGAGATTCGATATATAATTGTTTTTAAGAGGAATTGTTTAATGATAAACGATATTAATATTTATTATGTTTATATTTAAATTATGGAGGATTCGATACATATTAAATATTTATTTTGTTTCGATAGGATGGAATATATAATTAATGTGGCTTATTTATATAATATTTATTGATCGATTTTATTGGTATGTCGATTTAATATTGATATCTTAATTTTATGTATTGGATAGTAAATTTTATTATATTGTTGATATTAAGGAATATTTTGATATAGGTATTTATACGATTTTATTGATTAATTCGATTAAAGATGGATAAATTTTGATGTTTAAATTAGATAAGGATAAATTTATTTATTTTATTTTCGTTTGAATTGACTAAGGGTATTTATATATTTTGGATCTTTTGGTACGATTTTTTTTTGCAATTGATATTATATGGAATATTATAATAAAATTTGTTGTCCGATAATTTATTGTTATTCGGAATGTTTATTATAATGATAAATAATGGATAATCTATTTTAGGTTTTGTAGAATATAATAATATTGGTTTATAATTCGATTCTTATTTTGATCGATTTAGATATCACATCGGCCGAACAAATTAATTGATTTAGCGTTGCATTGTATGAGTTCGAATGTTTTTTGCTCGAGATTTTCTCTTGACGCTAGCCATTTAAGACCGGTAAACGATATATCGCTGGACGATATATCTTTTATGAAGCTTCTTAGGGGGCGCGCCGCAAAAGACAATGCACGGACCCATGGGAAAGGCAGATTGAAAAACCGCTCCGATTCTTCAACCATCTTTTCGAGGCACGAGGGAGACGTAGAATTGATATAGATGATAGCCAAGCTTAGCTTCCGCTAAGAAGATTTATTCAATTAGATGTCCTTGGATCGGAGCTTTTTGCTGTTTCTTCAAACAGGCAAAGGAATCGATCCTCCCGGCCATGATTTTGGTTTCCAAGGAATGGCATCAACAACGCCAGACCACAGGTATAACCTGCTCACTCCGACAAATTACCCTGGTCGAACAGCTCATTCAGAGGCTGACCAAATTCAAGTTCGAGGACCCAGACGATCCATTAGTGATTGCATTCCGGCAAAAGTAGATTTTGACATCGGAAAACACATGGAACTACTTGACATGGGACGCGGCAACCAAATGCCTCAGACCCACCAAGCAGACGCCTCTTGCTCTGGACAAGCTCAAGGAGATCACGATCCAATTCTCCCAGTTGGCCACTCAGACAGAGCTGATTCAGAGGTTCTCAGCTCTGAAGCCGATGAACAGGAATCAAATCCCGAACGATGTTCAAGTGACAATTCCATGGAGAGTGGATAATTTATTGAGGAGCGCCGCTTCCCACCAGTTATTCGAGATCTTGATCACCTTGAGCGGAAACGGAATCGGACAATTGATCTTGTTGCGCCTCCGCCAGACAGGTCTGCAAAGATCCCCGCTTGCTACGGCAATCGCCCACCGACGGCGTTGATGCATCAATTGTTGAAAGTCAGATTGCACAACCCGCTGCATCTGTACTATGTCAATGCGGTTTTGTTCGGTCAGATGTGGGCCACTTTAGCCTTCGAGAATTTTGATCCAGAGCTTTGGGATCAATGGAAATAACCTCTGCTTGAATTATTCAATTCATCCTCCTTGATGGATTTCAGTGTCACCGAATCATTTCGTTCCCTGCTGGCCGCCTGGTTTTAAGCACACCCACCGGATGTGCAGCAAGATACGGCTGAATTTCTGGGTTGGCTGAGACCTCAATACCTGATCCACCGCCTATGGGGTCAAGAATATTGGGGATGACAAGCCCGCCTTGCCATTAGCCCCGAAGAGGATAGGGATGTCCTCCTCGCACCAATCCTGCTCCGCATGCCTGACGAAAAGAGAAATAACCTGCAAATTTTGATCAATATGTGGCATGGCCAGGCCCCGTATACACATGCCTGTATTCGTGCACATCCATATATTGTGTTGTAATTCGAACGTTTCCCTGCAATTATGGTTATCGATCTAAAGGTCTGATATAGAATTATTGATGATGATGATTCGGAACATATTAAGATATTATTTGGCGAAAATGGTTTTTTCGAATTGACGAAAATATTGTTGTTTGCGAAAAAAATGGCTAAAGATATCTATGTTATTATTGTTGCAAATATTGTTATTATTGCATTATTATTGATATTATGTTTGTTGTTATTGTTGCAATTTTTATTGTTCTTGTTTTGGGGGATTGGCGTTGCCATAAAATTCTACTCCGCAAAAGGCGAACATTTAGTTTAAGATTGGCGAAAATTTACCCTGCCAACCTATTATGAATAAATCTGAATGATCGATTATTATATGAATTCTTGCATTTTTGATTCTTGTTGATATCCAGGAGAAATACAAACAACATATAGGATATTAATAATTTAATAGACGATGACATATTGATAAAGAATCACATTTACATTTTTATATTTGTCAATAAAGAAGAAATCATTGTAGTGAATCCAATTGATATTTATTATACAACATTCATGGAATATATAAATATCTTTCGGCGAAAGATAAAACGAAGGATGACGAAAATTTGGCTAAAATAGATTATTTTTTGGTTAAGATGACGGATCCCGGATAAAGAAATTTAGATCAAGATCCATATATATATATTTTAAAATATATATTGTTATATATTTTATGGAATTATTTAGGATTGAATACATTTATTTATTGCGGTTGAATATATTTATTGATTATATCGAAATCGATGATAAATGAAATCTTTAAAGAAACTATATATATATATAAAATAAATAATGGATTTTAATATTGAATATATTTCATTTCATTTCATCTGCCGGCAACCGTGCTGGTTGCCCGTGTTGGGCCGCAGCTGGAATTTTCCAGGCCGGACACTTCCGGAGTGTCGAAGGCACCAGGTTCGAACAGGCGTGCTTATGCAAAGCGATCGTTGAGCAATTCATCAAAACTCTTTGGCTTCATAGGCAAAGGACGTTGCCACTGTTGGCTTGTGCATGACGTTGGGATGATCCAAATGAGGTAGATAGTGGAAGCAATTTCAGGGTCGACCCCCAAAGGAAGGGCAGAACGGAAGTCATCACAAGACTTGACGGTGCCACTGTGCCAAAGAATGCTACGATAATGGCCTTCAGCGGGGGTTGCACCCAGGTGGATGACCCCCGCTGTCACAACAAAATCATGCCACTCCACATGGATGCCTCGGCGATCACGGAAGATCGGAATCTGTACGGGCAGGCATCGATCCCACAGAACCGAACAACGGCTTTTCTGTCCAAGGAAGGGAAACCGAGACACTTGAATGCAGATCCAAGGTGAGTCACATGTGAAGGCATGGACAAAAGGCTCTTGATGATGCCAGTTGTTGATCATCTGCTGAAGAGTAATGAAACCTTCAACTGGACATGCCATGGGAACAGGAGCGAACACATCTACTTGATCTTCTGTGGAACTAAGCAACCGAGAGCTCCAACCCTGCTGCATATATTGTGGGAGCGTTTTTTCCAGCAGCCGTTGTCGAAACCATCCTGCAAATTCACCAGCATCATGCTGATCACGACTGGGATGGTCCCGAAACCAGTCCACAAGCATGCGGCCTAGGAACTGGTCTGCACATGGGTCCGCAACTACCCCTGCATGCTCAACGAACATGCTCAAAAATTGTTTCTCCCATGCTCCCCAAATTGCTGTATTGAAGGTCAGGCTCATGAGGCTACTCCAGGTTTGGGCTAGCAGAACACTGTTGATGTAGCAAGTGCTGCCGGATCCACCCAGTTTCGTCTCAAGGATGCCGGTCACGATCTCCTCAACCGTTGGGAGATGGCATTGGCGAGAGGTGAGCGTTGGAGGTTGGCTCCCCTGACCCGAAGGAGGATCAACTGAGTGAGTCCATTTCCAGCTAGTTTCTGAAGAAGTTGGAAGAGTTCGGATGCCTCGGGAGACCTCAGGCTGAGGTCCAAACGGTCCAAACGCCATGGTATTGCAGTCGTGGCGTCCTGAGGGAGGGTGTCCTGCTTGACCGGCCGCAAGGCCGAGAACTTGTGAATCACTCCAGGTTGCTGGCCGAGATGCGCAATTCGTTCCAACAGCGAGCGAATCTCCTCCGAGGTCAGTGGTGGCATCCGATTGGGTTTGAGCATCATGCCTTGACTGTCCCAAGAGAGATATGCCCATTTGCTGTCCTCTGTCAAGATGCCTTTGGATCTCAGATTCTGTACCAATGCGTCGTCGCTTGCATCGAGCTTCAAGAGTTGAGCTCTCTGTGCAAGGAGCTGAAAGCACTGCAGAAACATGTGCATCCTTAGTGGCATGGTGGCTTCTCCTTTCTCCTTGAGCTGGTTCCATTCTTTGGCCTGGGTCAACAAAGTTGGCATGATGCTCCCTCTGCCACATTGGATGAAGAACATAAAGCTCTTGTCCAGCTGGAGTTGTGAGATGGCATCTTCCTGCCTCAGAGTCAGGCGGGCAAGCATACGAAGAAGGTCGTCGTTGCCTCCAGACAATGTGGAGGCCGAGGATGGAGAGAATCTGGCTGCAGGACCCTTGCCAGGTCTCTGTGTTCCATCCGTAGCAACCCGTGGTCGTTTGCCAACGTTCTGTGCGCATGCATCGAGGAGATCTGTAAAGCTCTGATCGTCTGCAAACATCTCGTCGGCCATCATAACGGGTGAGAGCGCACCACAGTTGCCAGTCTTGGGCCAATGTATGCTCAATCAAATGTAGAGCTTGATTGATGTCAGTCAACTGATCTTGAATCGTGTCTGACAACGTAGTGGGCGGAACGGTCACCGGTGTACAGTCACTTGAGTGCCAGGCCCATGTGAGCGGATGCAGTTCATGAAGAAAGGCCACAAAGTGAAAGAACGGGTCCTGTGGCAGGCTCGATTGTGGTACATCGAAGTGATGGGAAACCATGCAAATCGTCTGATGATACCAATTCAACTTGGCTTCAGGTTCAAAGGACAGGGTACGACTGAATGGGTCCAGTGGCAGACTGACAAGTGAACATGCCATGTCCGGAGTCCAGGTGTGCAGTTCCTCTGGGCGCAGGAGGCCTAAATGCCAAGGCAAACGAATCTGATCCGAATCAGGAATGGGCACCTCAAGATCCATGGTGTCTGATGGCATGCTTGGGGCACCAAAATGCTGATGACTGGTCCAATTGCAAAGCAAGACCGGACATGAAGCTCGTTGAAAATGGGTGCGCAAGGCCACCTCCATAGTGAATTGGGTGTGACAATGCTTGCAGGCAAGATGACCCCTATGCATGTCATGGACCGGATCGAAGGGAAAACCATCAGGCCGATGGACACCATGATACTTTCGGAGGTGGCTGATGAGGGCTTTACGGCCTACGTAGTCTTGACACAATGGGCATCTATACATCCTTGCTGGCTCCGGACAGGGTCCATCAGGATGAGAAGCGAGCATCAGTTTCACTGTGACCTTGGCAGGGCGTGATTCGGATCCCGGTGGGACAGATGTGGACATGTCAAGCGGACGATCCATCTGAGCATGCTTCGGATGCTTTTGATGATGAGTGATCAATCCTGTCTCGGTCAGGAAGGTGGTATTTTACAAGCAAGACATTTGAACAATGGGGTTGTTCGAGCAATCTGACCAACCCCTTCGGTGTCGGCATCAACCTCCATCGGAATCGACCGTGTGTCTGATTGAGGCGCCAGGGGGGCAGCCTCACTGGGAGTCTCGGGCTTGTCTGCATTTCCTGCACCTGAGGACGGTCGGCTGGTCCGAAGCGGACGCATCATAGTGGGCATGACAGGAAAATGCGAAACATCATAAGTCTGACCAAGCAGAATGCTAATCTGAAGTAAGACTCCACATTGATGTGTGCGTACATCATTGCATTGTTGAGCACATAAGACACACGTGCCTTTTCCACTACCTAGATTGGCGAGGCCATACACTTGATCGCGATGCAATGCTTCATAAACCAAAAGACCTTGATGTCGTTCTCCATAGTGTTTGCGAATGGAGCGAGCAGGCACGGCAAGGTGACAAAAGACACAGTGGTGTGCAATTTCACAGACCAGGGCTTTGTCCAGTAAAATACCTGGGATGGATTTGTAGCGCAAATGCATTCTCAATGACTGGCGGTCAGCAATCGGCACGATGGTCTCCTTGTGCGGATCAAACTGGAGACAAACTCTGGTATTGATGTGATATCTAAGGCGATATATATCAGCAAATTGCCTATGACAGTGTCTACATGTTGCCTTCCCTTCATATGAATCACGCAGGGGATCGAACAAATCTTCGATGTGGCAGGGAATCTGGTGTGCAGTACGCATATGTCGTTTCCAGGGTCCTGCCTGATGAAAAGCGCGATCACACTCTGGACATTTGAGTTCAGGTGCCTGAGAGAACGAGGGTGAAGCCGAGGGTTCATGTTGCCATTGGGTGTCAGGGTATGCTGGGGTCAAAACGCAGATATCTTGCTGGCCAGTCTGCATGGCTTCAAGGATCAGGATTTCACGACGTCGACTCAGGGAGTCGTGCAGTCGGGTTTGTTGTCGAACAAGATAGCACCATGGAGGTTCAATGTGCATACGTGAATAGAAGGCAGTGTTGGGTTCACGGGTGAGGTGCACAGGGGATCTAGCCATGGTCCTATGATGTCTGGTGATCATGCCAATGATCATCTGAAAATTGCGAGTTGAAATCCCCATCTCGTGGATGCCATATGAGACTGTGGGTAAAACACATTGGTTATACAACCGAAGACGTATTGTCAAAGGATGATGCTGATCCAGGAGCCATTTCCTCAAGATGCGGAAGCAAACATTTGCAGCTTTGACTCTGCGAACAACGGTGTCATGATCGAATGCCCGATAGCTCAATGTGACACCTAGGTAGTCTGTCTTACCGACAAGAGGAAGGCTTAAGGATTGATCTGGCAGGTGCAATCGAGGTCCTTCTTTTGTTCTCGACGTCCATCGTTTCAAAAACGCCGGAGCGGACTTTCCCACAAGGCGCATAATGGCAACACTTTTGGTCAGATTGACCCGGAAATGGAAAGCCTTGAGCGTACCCAGCACCACAGTTAGGTCATGTAGGGCCGACAGGCCCGAGGCCGAACTATCTATGAGCCACCTGAGGTGAATGTCGTCTGCGTAGATGACAATGTGGGAAATGATCCAAGGCAGGTCGAAACTGGCCATCAGGTGGTCGAGGAGCAGGTACATACTCAAGGTCCAAAGCAAAGGGGCATCTTTGGACCCCTGCTTTATACCCCGGCTGGCTGTGACGTGTCCGATTAAATCCTTATGGGGTATGCAGTACTTATGTTTGTGTTGCCATGACTGAACAAGGAGTTGAAGGTCAGGGTTCATCTCGAATCGTTGGATGGCTCGAAGAACCAAGTTTCTGTCAATGGCATCAAAAGCCTTCTCAAGATCGAGTGAGACCTGGAGGCCACCCCACAGTCCAGACTTTAATGGATCACTCTTGTGGTGTTGGCATAGTGCTTTGACCTGTCGACAGTGTTCAGAAGTCAGCAGGAGACAATCCTGTGTGCCGCGGTGCGGTAGGTAGGCATACAGGGGAACCCGGCAAAGGGATGGAAGTGCATGATCTAACACTTGTTCACAATGAATGCCCGAAAGTACCTTACTGACTGGGTGCTGAAGGCAGATTGGTCGAAGCGCAGCTGGATGATTGGGAGGTTTATTGGGCTTACTGAGGAGATGCAGCCATCCAGTGGCCCACCGTGAGGGGGGAATTCCCGACTGAGTCCAGGCACATTCGATGGCGGGGTAAACAACTGCTGCAATGTCGTGTGCGAAGACTTTCCAAATCAATCCTGGCATCCCATCCGGAGCAAGTGCCTTCGTAGCTGGAAGTTTGGAGAGGCCCATTGCAACCTGATCCTGAGTGAATGGGATGGAGTTCAACGGAGCAGGTGCTAACTCAAAATGCTCGTCATGGAACATAGTGCCAAAGTGATCAACAAGGACAGCTAGTTCCTGGTGCGGAAGAAGAGGGGCGCCAAACCTATCATGTAATTGTATTTTACGAGAAGGCTGCTTAGGACAGAGTTTACGGATGTTGCGATACCAATCGTGCATGCGATTTGACAGAGCATGGGGAACATTATCCTTCAAGAATTGTTCAAGCTTGAGTCGTTTATTGATCTTACCAAATTTACGAATCTGAGCATGCAAACGCGCAAAGATGGTGAGGTGTTTCCAACTGTGGAATAGAGAGCGGACATGAACATACAGCACCTGTCTGGCCAGTCGACGGGCATGCCACATACGTGTTGTGAGGGAGACCACTGTCTTATCTGTAGAAAATGGTTTTTTCTGACGAGGAAAATGCTCAAGACACAATTCTCTAAGTTCATGTTCCATTGAATAGCAGTTTTCTATCGGACAGGTCAGGTTGGGGGACTGATGTCTGAGGATACAACTCTGTGCTGCCACGACAAAGTGTCTCCATGCGGTTGTGTCAGCGATCATCTCCTGTCGAAGTCGAAACCGATCGATGGATAAAAGTTTCGAAGGAGCGGATCTGATCGGATGCCACCGGGGAAGGCTTAGGAGTAACGGACGATGTTGTGGTCCCTGATGCAAACCAATGCGCTCAAACCGACAGTCAATTGATGCAGTTATGTGTTTCCACCTAATCTGATTGGATCGCATGAAAGCGAAGTCTATTCGGGTCTGATGGCTACCATGCAGAAAGGTGGGTACGTATTTCTGCTTGCAATGAACTGCAACCAAGGACAATTCACGAATCATGAGTTGGAAGTCGTGTTTATCGGTTTGGAGTGCCTGTTCAAAGCGTGGATCATGACTGCCAATGGAGTGCGAATCGCGTTGGAGCGGACAGTTGAAGTCCCCAATAACAACCATCATGTGGCTTTGAGGAGTATGGTGAATACACTGGCGGAGTTTCCCCCACAGGTCCTGCCTTTCTTGCAAAAGGGCTCGGCTGGACTTGGTCGTACTCCAGGCCGTCTGATATATAGTGTATACATCATGGACCCTGTCTAGCATCAAGCGAAGATGCAATAGTCTGCCTGGAATCAACACTGCATATGCCAACATGGATGCACGGATCAAAGTTTTGCGGACCATGATGAGCTGGCTTGCGGCGGCCTCTTGAGAGTGAATGCAATACCAATGTTCAGTTTCCCATTGTCCATTGAACTTCCAGTTGGATTCTTGAATCAAGAGTACATCTTCAGGTCGGCCCGTGGCCCAGGCTAACCATTCATGGTAACTCAAGCTTCGTGTGGCATTCCAGGAGAGAATCTTCAGAACAACTCCAGATTGTTGTGCCGGTCGAGTCGGAGGTTGCAGTGTTGACCTCTGGATTTCAGCCTTCAAAGGACCTCGCAAACGAAATGGCACATCGGATTCTGTGAAGCATCTGCCATGGTAGCTTGTGTGTCCAGCTTGTAATGCACGTTTGCATGCCCTGCGAAATGAACGTTTGATACGCCGTATTCGAGACTGGTGCACCAACTGGCCGTAGCCAAACATCGCCCAGACTTCACTGGCTTTCGTGCATGTCTTGGTAGGTGCATGGGAGTGCATTGCACTTTCGCCAACCCGTGAAGAAAGGTTGGCAACCCTCACGCCAGGCTCGAATCCTTGTGGTACAAAGGGTGGTGCATTGGGATTCAAGCCTCCCGGACTTGGGACCGGGAGATCCAGTTCTAGGGACATCTGATGGATCAAAGCAGCTATGGTGAAAATCGGAAGGAACCACATGCCAATCTATGGAAGGAAAACCACAAATCCATGGCAGTTGGCCCCCGGACACGGCCGCGGACACTTGAATTGGAAATGACACTTGAACTATATTGAATATATATATATAGATATATATTTATTTAAAAATATTTTTAGATATATAAATAAGGAATATATATATATAGGTAATTATTAATCAATATATTTTAAAATAATATATATAATTATGGCCGTAATACGTAAATATTTCCAAATTTGATGGTTTTAGATTATTAAATTATGATTTTATATTTTTTCTATATTGAATATTTATTTATAATATTATTTGCATTGAATTATCTATATTTAATTATTAATTATAATTATTATATGTATTTTATATTTGATTTTGCATTTAATATAATATTTATTTATATATATTTATTGTATATTTCCAATTTATATATTTTACTAATTATGAAATTAATTGAATAAACATATTTCCTAAAATCAAAATTTTGATATATTTCTTTGAATAAGAGAAATAGATAATATCACATATATATTTGGATCCATATTTAATATCGATATAATCTTTACAATTTATCTGAACCAATTAAATTATCAATATATTCAATTTTGGACCATCAAACTTGGATATAGAAAAAAATCTATAAGAAAATGATAATTTGTCCTCGCCTTCTATAGTTAGCCATCAAAGGACAGATAGAGGTTTTATATATATGTATTAATTCATAGTTATATTTGATTTATTTATTGTCTTCTTTTTATATAATTTGTTAACGACGGTTAAGCACCTAAAGAGAGGGCAAATCATCTTCTCCTTATAAAATAATTGGATCGAATTCTTCCAATGATGCCTAGCCACCCAAAATTGACAATTAGATTCAAGAATCCGAATCCGCTCCATTTAGCGGAATTTATTGAAGATGGGAGCTCGGCAATAACGACCACCTGAAATAAATAAATCAAATTTCCAAATTAATTCTATTGAATGGATTGAAATTGATTCGCCAACAACGATTATCCACCTCAAATTAATGATTCTATATTCTGAATGAATTCTATTGATTTTTTTGATCGAACATATTAAATTATCAATGATGATGATTCATCTATCAAATAATTCAAACCGAATTGTTGAAATATATTCATTCAATAACATCGGTTTTCTTTTCTAAAATATCATCATTAATAAAAATATTCTAGGAAACATATTATTATATTAATTATTTCTTCTATATTGAAATGAAATTGATATCTTTTCTTCATACCTTCATTAATTTTACTATTAATTGAATCGTTCTGTAGCGGCACAAATGGCTGCGGGTCAAAACCCCGAGCCCCAAACCAGGGTAGGTTGACTTCCAGGTAGTCTATTCTGTTCATTCCTGGTGGTCAACCGAGGTATTTCTGTTTTGACCCAAAGCCAAATCAAAACCATCCTAGATCTTGATTCTGAATGATTCGTGTTGGCATATGGCTTCAATAATCCATATAATAACCAATGAAAATCAAACATAAATCTGCAGGCATAAAAATATTCAATATTGGATCAGAATCATATCATTCAAAATCAATATATCATGATTTGAATTGAATAGATTTAACTTAATCCTTCAAATATAATATCGATAAGGATAAATTCTTCGTCCATATTAGCCGAAACAACCAGACCAATATAAATATTTCCCTGGCCGAAAAGAACCCGAAATTGATGGATAATTATAAAAATTTAGCAATTTAGATATTCGCCCCTTTCAATTCATTCGTTTATTTCCATTTGACCGAATAATTAGAATAATTTAATGAATTAATAGAATACCAATTCTATTTATTCGAGGATATAATAATCTATTTGATTGATCCCATTGATTAATTCGATTCTTCCCTTTCCTTTTGGGATGTCTTCCGAGACAATATATTAATACGATATAATCACCAGGGTTCAATATTAATAGTTTATTTTAAATCAATCGAAGATATATATTTCATTAATAATCCAATATCATAAAATTCAATTATATTATTTAATATTTAAGAAGATATAATTCATCGTCTTTAGAAGGACCTATATCGTATGAATATATATATATTTAGATATAAAATCCATATCTATATTATTTGAATTTGAATCAATTAGAATTATCATCGATATTCCTAAATATTTTTTTTTCTGCCGTTTCATATGCACTTTTGCATTTATCAAATTCATATTATATTTCAAAAATATTATAATATTATATTTTCATATTATTGGATCTCTTATTCGAATCGCGCAACATCGATTATATATTTCATCAAATTTTGGTAGCGTGGAATTTATACGAAATATCTCTAAATTCATGAAAATATATACATTTTTTTTTTTTTTTAAAAAAAAAATAATATTCTTTTAAATATATATTTCAAAATATATAATTTATATATATATAAAGCATCATAATATTAATACTACAATTTTATATAAATTCATCAATATGAATATTTATTAATTAATCATATATATTTAAAATCATTATGCTATATATATATATCCTTTCAAATAATTTTAAAATCATTATATTATATATTCTTTATTTTTGGCATATATAACTAATTGACCAAATTAATAATGGCGCCAAATTGTACGAGGTATTATAAATATTGTGCCATTTTCAATTAATCTCCGAATTTCAAACCATGCTTAAAACGAAAGATATATTATAAATCCGCCTTAGAAAGATCCACAATGGAATCTAACAATCATTGCTAGCGCGGATTTAACGCAATGCTATCGCGCAATTAGCTCATTTTTCAAAAATCTGCAAACATTCTAAATATATCCTAAGACAAATACTAATGCATTCTATCCCAAACCTAACGTCCAACAACAAAAATATATTTAATTAAAGACCCGCCACATAATTTAATATTAAAAAAATATATAGTATTTTCGACCCCTTTATTTATTTATTTCTTATATTTAATCGGATTCTATATATTTCCATATAAAATCTAATCGATAAATTCTTCTTCCAAATACATCTAAAAAATAATATTCATATAAAAATTCATTATATATTCTTTTATTTTTGATATACATAATTAATTTTAAAATAAACCTTACAAATATTGGTGCCAAATTAGAATATTCAAATATATCAATATATTTATATATATTTATTATTTATTATATATAAATATATAATTAATCTATATATAATTTAAATATATAATATATTTCATATCAAATCAATTATTGATATTTTTCATTTATATTAATATATATATATCCAATATAATTGGATAGATTTATTGAATTATTTATGATTTCCATATTCTAAATTAATTTGATTCTCTTTCGGGTGGGGCCTTTATATTGGATCTATACCTATATGGATGTCTGCCTAGGTCCCCCTTCCATGTAAATGCCCATGCGAGAGGTTTTCTTTGTTAGGTGTCTAAGCAATCAAATAGCATGCAGCAGCACACAAGCAATAGCAGCAGCAGCACCAGCAGCAGTGGTGGACAAGCTGCACAGAAGCAACACCCAAGCAGCACAAAAACAGCAGACAAGCGGTGCAGCAGCAGCACACAAACAACACACAACAAGCAGCAAGCAAGAGGCAGCAACAGCAGCAGCACGCGCGTGAATGCCTAAAGGGGGCGTTGTTGAAAGACTTGCGTAGGCAGTTTGGCGTACAGGCACATGTTTCATGAAAGCATGAGTTTTCTGGTTCAGACTTCTTTAAATGTTGTTCAAGGGTCTTCGGGAAAGACAAGCTTTATTTGTAGTTGTTTAACTTGACACTCACCCTCCATTGAGCAGAGTAGTATAGGAGCACATGCACTTCGACCTGTAAAACGACAATGAACTCCTAACAGTGATAACCATGGAATGAGCACATGTGATGTAATGTAATAGCCAGTACTGCATTTGGACATATTTGGACCAGCACCTGCGCTTCCTGACATAGTTGCTGCATAGAATTGTGGAACAGACTGCGTAGACTGTCTGGCTCCCAGCAACAGACCTATTTTCGCGTTACACGACGCCTGCGCCCCAAGCAGGACAGCCTCCGCAACTGCTCAACAGTTCTTTTTGTATAACCTAATCCTTTGCAAAAAAACACGCGGCTCAATTGTATATAAGATTGCTAAATATCTAAAAAGTTCTTAATGTTCATTTGTTTTTTGGTAACTAATGCTTCCATCGATGTTTCCTTCGATTCGGAACCTGATTCCGGATCTGCATCGATGGATTCCATTGTAACCATCCATGTCTGTTTCATTGGTGCTGCGCATGGCATTTCTACGAAGCGGCTGAGTTTCTCACCCCACTTCCCTTGTAGACATTCATCAATTGGCGCCTGAGGGAACGCCGGAGGCAGCGGAATTGACGGGCTCAAGGTGTTTCCATCCTCTTCTTTTCTGAATCCGAAAGCTGACCCCTGGGCACCCCGACGGTCGCCAAGGAGGTCTCTTCACGCGGTTCTGGAACTCTCCGTCGCTCAGCTCGTCGTCGTCCTGGCTGACGTGAGGTGCCCTTCCGAGCCTGAAAGTTTACAGAAGTTAACTATACTTATGAGGAAAACATAGGGTCGGAGGAACATGTTTCAGATACTTATGTGGAAAACCTAAACCTATTCCTTCCCTGAAAACTCACATGGAACCTCAGAATCGACCGGCCGGTGGTTTTGACCATTTTCCTCTACAACCCAGTGGGGTTCCATGTCAATCTTGGAAGTGGACAATGATCCCTCGGAATAGTACCATCCGATGGATTGCTGGAAGATGCTGGAAGGTGGATTTGCTCCACAACTGTTGGTTGGGGAAAGCGGGTCAAGGGAGCACTTCTCATGCTTTTTACAAGGAAATTCCTAGACTCGGATCACTGACCATTTTAAACTTGGTCTTAGACTTCTCAGTGAAAGCGAAAGCCCCCTACCCTCTCGCTCCACGCACATGGTACCACCTGGAGCGCGCCGTTGATGTCAAGCAGCTTCTGCGACCCACGATGTCCCCAGCAGCTTTCCTGGGCTCCCTCAGTTTGCGTGGAAAATGAAGGTTACTATTATAGTCACTATATATAGTTACCCTTTTTCTACCTGTTCTTGTTTAGTCGGGTGCCACCACTCCCCCCAAAAAGTACAAGGATTATCCACTGTTCCTGGGTATGTTTTCATTCCCTGTAGAACCGTTCGCTGACACTCTTTCATCAAGCCTTGATTCAGCCCCCCGGGTTCGTCGAAGTCGTCCCTCCCTCCGACTCTGGGGCGCCTCCAGCTCCAGCGAGGGAGCCTCGTCAGCTGAGAGTGCTGCAGGTCGTCTGTTGAGCCGGGGGTCTGGTTGCTTCGTCTGGCGCCAATGGACCACATGTGTTGGCACGCTGCTTCAGCGCGCTGCTTCAGCTTGCGTACAATGCAGCGGGGTGATGTGTTGCAAAGCTCTTTCAAACTCACAATGCAACGCCACACGCACAGACACACCAATATAAAACACATAATAGACATACCAATTCAGCATATAAAAGACTTCACAACGAAAACAGGTTGCACATGGTCGCACAGCTTGAGACCTAAGGACGCGGTTACGTCGCGGACTTCCCACCCCGTCCTCTATCAGTTGTCCGCTTCCGGCCAGCTCCGCACGCTGCTGTGAAGCAGCTGCCTTGGGCGTTTGAAAGCTAAGAGCATGCGTGGGATAAGCAACACATGAGGAAGAACGTGCGAAAGTGTTCGGCCATGACAATCTCATCGGAACACCCTTAACTTCCTGAAAAACCTTCTCACTCTCCTCTCCTCGCAAAACTTATCATTCTTGCGATGAATGTAAAGACCACCGCTGCAGCGCCCTTTGGACAGCTCCAAAGCCCCTTTTTCGTGTCACCTCACATCATCATACCACCACCCGCTCCCGGCGCTCCAAAGACGTTAGCCGCCATCCCGCAGCCGCCACAGCCACCGCAACCGCCGCAGCCCGGTGCTCCCGGTGCTCCCGGCGCTCCCGGTGCGAAGGGGCTGACACTGGGCCCAGCAGAGGCCCCCCAGCGCCAAATGATGATATCGCCGTGAAGCCCGGCGGTGAGAAAGACTCCGTCACTCTGCCTTAGAAGTTTTTGGCAGATCTCATTAGCAGATCTGGTGGTTCTTGGGAAATCGTGGGACACTTGCAAACCAAAGTCGGAGTTCAGAAAAACACCTCCAACAGATTGCAACGGAATGTGAGGTAGGAACGCGCAATGTTCAAACATCTGTCACCTTGACATTCCTCAATTTCCCAGATCTGCCTCCGCTCCCCTCGGCACCGGCCCTGGTCCAGGTCCGCTTTCTTCCCTCCAGGCTGCGCGTCCACGATGGCCTTTACATCTGAACGATCTTTACAGCAAAAGCTCCCTCGTGGACGGAACTCGGGCAAGTCATATGCGGTGATATATCCTCAGCACACGCACACGCACATGCCCTGTGAGTCGGCTCTACTCTCTGTAGGCCCCTCACAGACCCAGGGACCAGGGATGTCGTGAGAAACCCGGAGAAAGCCGCGAGCCCTCCGGATTCTGTTGCCCAAACTGCCCGCCTGACGGCCTCATCCACGTCAGAACGAAGCGCGGTAGTTCTGCGACGTCGCGACTGAAAGACATCGAGGTTGGGTAAAGGGAAGGCCACCCAGCTACACTGCGAATCACTCACATGGAAGTGGAAAAATCACCGTCCTAGTCGCTAATGAAAGTAATTAGTCTTCGGTTCGGAACCATTGGAATCACTTCCATGCGATTCCGGTTCGTCATCCGACCCCGCTGGCGCCAGTTGGCGGCAAGGAGCCCAAGGTCTGGCCGCACAAGAGCATGGGCTTGTTGGCTGTGGGGTGCATCATCAGCTCCAACGCGGTGTTCGAGGTATGCTCCCCCATCGGCTGACGGTTGAAGATCTGCAGCGGAGGATCCGATGAAGGGAGGATCACGAGGAGAAATGCCAGGATCCAGGGTCATCCGAAAACATAAGTGAGGATTTTTATTCAGTGAATCCCCTAAAATAGTCGAACAGCGATTTGAGCCTGAAGAAAACATGGACCTCCCTCAGCTCATGACAAATCAAGAGTGATTTGACATTTCACATGATAACTTCCCTGATGATTCATGGCATCTAGCAATCTAGCAAGGCCAATGTAGAAGTAGCGGCTATAACTGTGACAAACTGAGAATGCCCACTGCACTTGTGGAAATATCGGCGCAGCTGGCTGTGCCTTCTGGGTGGCTTGGGATTGTTGAAGGGGGGTGGTCACCAGCGGAAGGTTTGGTTGCAGGGCATCGGCCGAAGGAATCGACATCACATGCACCAGCGCTCGACCAGCCTGTGCCCCTGAGGCATCATAAATACTGACCTCGCCATTGCGGAAGGTCGCGATCATGAAGTTCTGAAATTGGAGGAGTCCTCCCAGTGCATACAGAGGCCCAAAATCCAACCCAGCATGGAAAATCACACTGCCAAGTCATGTTTACTGCATAGCTTGTTAGATGGACAGGATACTGATGGAGCTTTGGTACAAAAAGTCGTTTGCAAGTTCCAGCACATCCAAGCCAAAAGACTTGCACTTAGACTCTTGGCCACCAATCTGACAGTGAAAATTATTCAACAAAGAATATCCAAAACAGCCGGCGCACTCAACACTCCCCAACAAGGCAAACGAAGGCAAACACTGTTTTCCATCAACATCCTTGCCACTCCGTTCAAAACTAATGTAATTGTGAGCGCTTTTTGGAAAACCAATGCAACTACATAGCTCACACCCCTTCAAACAAACAGTTCTTATGACTTTGAATTTGTACATGTGTGGTCTGGTGCTTGTTTCTATAAGTTGATATACGTTGGCATGTTATTCAAAAGTGAACATTTCACAACAATTGAAGTTGATAAGCTGAATAGTTGCCTTCAACATGGATGACAGTTGTTTGTCCAACGTGCGTGGGTCCGAGTTCACCAGGCTAAAGCTCCCCCTCCCCTCACAAACACGACTCTGACCCACCACACCAACTCGCGATCCAGGGTTCGCCTCTCACGCCCTTCCACTAAAAGTGGGGTACTAGAGAGTAGGTATGTACGACACAAATCACCATGTACACAAAGAAAAGTGTATCACACCAAAATCTCGCACCGGTGTGAGACACAGTGAGGATGGGTGACATGTTAAAAATGAATTACACCAGCCACATATGCAAGCATCTAATTCGGAACATCAATATCAGCGAGATTATGTTTCAAGCGAAGGCATTTCTTAAGCTTTTGATAGAGGTTATGCCTCTTTCGGTACGGAATATCAGAGTAAGGCGGATTGGGACAAAGGTCATCGGCAGCTTTGAGTGTCGGAAGCACCCGCACATTAAGTGGATACGATTGGGTCGGCATGGACGAATAGGATGTCAAATTCGCAATCAGCAGATCAGCAAAAGGCATGTTTGGACGCGCAGAGATGTCCCCTACAAGACTACGGTGGTATCCCAGTCGTATCAAAGAGCTCGCATTGGTCTTCTTATATCGGGGGTAAAACTCGCACTGGAGGGAGTTTTCTAGGTAACGCACAACAGAGCGAAGAACAGAGGCTTGATGCCACAAGCTTCTTTTTTCCTGAGGTTGGATTTGAGCTTCGGGTGAGTGAAAGTCATATGGCAAAGGCAATTTTTTCGGTTTTCGATGAGATCCAAATAGGCAGAAAATGTCCTGTAAAAATCGCAAAGTAAAAGGCCAATTCATACCATGAAACACCAAAATCGCCTGGTGTAGCCGGCGAGTCACATGATCTCCATTCAAAGGTATGAAACATACGCCAAACCTTAAATGCAATGGACGCACCACAAGGACACGCTTGCGCAACAACTTCTGGTAGGTCACACCGAAGGATCCAGCCCACATTAGAGACACCCTCTTTTTCCACCCCTACTCCCCACCAAGGCCGTAGGTCCTGTGACCGGATATTGAGAAGCAATGGTTCCTCGCGCTTGTAGGGACTCCAGGTCAAAGCACGTGATGCCTTGCTGCCCGCCCACCCACAGAGCGCCATTGAAGACTCGCAAGCAGTTCCTCGGCCGCGGAACGTACGACGTCACGTCGGAGTTCGTTGGTGTGTTTGGACTCGTAACGAGCGACGTGTGTTTTGTTGGACGCACGAAGCACGGAAGAACATGTCAGAGCAAACATGCCATTACTCGGTTGTGTTGAAGACATGTTCACTCTTAATGGCCCCTAACCACAGATCAACTTTGTGACCAATGACCTCATCCTCGAGTAGTTCAACTACTGAAGTTACAAAACACTCTGCCCCGTTGGCAGAAAGTTAAAATGGCCTCAGGCCTCTGGCACTCGATGTCTGGCGATGCCCAAGCTTCCCTATTCTTCCTAGTCATGTGGGCTACCCCCAAGCTGTTTGCATTCCATTTTACTGTACAAAATGCTCGACCTGCAAGCTGAATCTGTCGAAGATTCACTGGTCCTGACGGGTTCGTCAGTGGCTGGCCATGACACTGGAAACTGCCATTGGGACCTGGGCCGCAAAGCTGCGTGCGACGGAGCTTCGAGGGAGAGCTGCTGCGTGGTCACGTGAGGGAGAAATGGTGCACCCTAAAGCTCCAAGTATCTTCATAGGAGCCCTATGAAGGTGTTTGGTGTATAGGACCCTCCTGGTGTAACTGGTGTTTGGGCGCCATGTTCGGGTCCAGGAGACGAGCCCCTCGTTTCGCCCTTCGTTTCGGAGGCACGACGTCGCGACGAAGAGGAGCAGTGGTGCGAATGCGCTGGGTCCCAGGAACCGGATGTCACATCCAGGTCATCGAGGGAAAGCACACATCTAGGTCATCTAGGTCATCTAAGTGCCCATACACCACCCTTTCCATGGTGCTGGTGTGGGTTTCTGGTTTGATCTGGTCTTTGTGAGGCACATCCAACTATACCCACCGCCCGTCAGACAGGTCTCGGAAGGGGTTCAAGGCGAAGCTCCACTCACTGACAACACCTGCTGATCCAGCTGACATCTTATGGCACAAGGAAACTCCTTACAGCTCCTTTCCTTGCTTCCCGAATCCAAGGGACATCCAATCCCTTCTCCAAATTCGGGGGGTGAGCAGCCCCACCCGGCCGCCACACACCCAACCAAACACACAGATAAGCAGTCCCACAAGCTTCGATGTCAGCCTACAAGCTTCGAAGCCCGATGTTCCAACCGTGTCCCACCGGAAGACTCCGTTCCTCACCGTCCCCGTCCTCCGTGGTTCCCACCGTCCACCGGTCGGGTCGGTCGTCTCGACCGGGTCTCCGGGCAGGTCCACAGCCGGACGGTGCCCTCATTGGATCCGGAGATGAGCACGGAGCTGTGCACCGTCAAGCAGGTCACCGAGCGCCGGTGGCCCAGGAGCTGCTCCTCCTGTCAGGTGGTGGGGAGAGGTGGAGAGGTGGAGAGATGGAGCAGGGAGCGTTGCTTTCATGGGTCGCCCCTAAGGAGAGAGGCGGAAGTTGGGGTGGAGGACAACTTGGCAACCAAATAACATCCATCGATAGCAGTTTGTCTTTGGGACTGGGGTCTTTTTGTTGAATCCGGAGTGGGATGACGAGAATGAAAAAGAACCCGGACGTCGATGCTTTAAAAAGCTTTTAAACAACAGCAACAACAACAACAACATCAGGGCAGCCCGCTGTGCTTTGGGCAATCCCCGTGTTGAATTCAGGGTTGACACTTCTGTTTTGGGAGGTGGCCAAGCCGTCCAAGAACATATCTGTTGATTTTGCATGATTTTGCATGTTCGAATATTCGAAGACTTGTCACTCCCTTTCTGAATGCATGTTGTTTGGATGGTTTCCCTCTTCTTGGTGTCCCGGCATTTCCTGTTACGTGACAGATCCAACTGGAGACCCCTTCACGGACTTTCTTCAACGCACGTGCTTTCGGGTGAACTTGGGAGCAACTTCTGTGGAGAGCTCCACGGGGGCGGTAGTATCAGTAGCGTGCCCAGTCCACGCGTGCTATCTATATATCAGTTTGTTGTGCTATGTTGTGCTGTTCAAGTGTCCCTTCAATTCAATTTTCAAAACCGCTTGCCTCACTGCATGGCAATAGACCATCAGAAACCATCAGAACATTCGGCCGACTTTCGCTTCTGGGGCGTCCTTGACTGGCTGCTTGCAGAAAGCTCGTATCGTGCCGCTCCATAGGCCGCAAAACAACCAGGTGGATGAAGCTTCATAGCATAGCGAAGTGATGCTGGAGCCCAAGTGGATTGGAGCACAGTCCTGGCGAAGCACAGGGCAAAAAAAAAGGCCGAGGAGGTGGAAAAAGCACGTGGAGATGCACAGCATGTCGATCACATCACCCCCTTTCAAACCTGCGCTTCACACAAGGGGTACCCCGCCGGACAGACTAACCTGGAACCTGGGAATTGACCCGTGGTTGTGATCCATCTCTGAATACCCACCCGCCGGGGTGTTGGGGTTCCACGCGGGTCCTCTGCAGGGGTTTCATGTCCCGTCTGATCTCCATCAATTTCCCCGGAGCTCGTTGAGGCCTGTGGATTCCCGGAAACATCCTACGGGCCATTATATCAAAATGATCACATATGATCACCATCTTTTTTGGGGATCACTACATTTGGATCATCAAAATGATCATCATCTTTTTGGGGGATCACTATATTTGGCTCTTTGGGGAATTTGGGGTTCGCATTTCTTTGTCGTGCCACTCGTCTGTGCAGGTTCAATGCCGTGATCCGCAAATGTATAGGAGGATACGGCGGTTTCCGACAGGTTCTACGGGGGGATCTGCGAACTTCTATCTATGACAAACACTCCATGTATGCCATATATGCCTACATTGGGGTGGTATTGGGGGTCAATGTGGGCATATATATTCCATCTGGGTATGACAGGGGGTCTACATAACCAGCAGTTCCGTGGAGGCTTCGCCGCCGGTTCCGCACGGAGGCTTCGGAAACCGCGTCCGGCACGTCGAAGAAAACCATGCCGAATCAGCTGGAACTGCTGGAGGGGTCACACTCCCAGACACTCCATGGGACTGGAATAGGACTGCCGCCCCACTGACCCCCAATAGCACCCCAACTGATCGGCATATATGGCAGTCCCATTAGTCGCGTCTGGGACTTGTTGATGCCTTCGATTTCCCAGACACGACCTGTCCGGGACCTGGGTGCGAAGCGAGCAGTGATCGGACGGTGTCAAAGGTCGATGGCACAGATCACACATGTTCAGTTGCAGGCCTTGTTCAACAATAGTGACAACAGTGATGTTCTGACTGCTACAGGTTTCCTAGGACAGACCCCCAAGTGATGCTTTTGGCGTTCAAGATGGGTCACTGATCTGAATTGGCAAGAGCTCCCTAGAGCTCCCAACTTCTCAGAGTGTCAGGCAGCGGTGCCCGCGAGCGAAGGGCTTGCCCGGGCTTGCCCGGTCTTCGCCGAAGACTCGCCGGCTCTTGGCCGGAGCGATCCGGCGGTCCAGCCCTGGCGCCCAGTCCTGTACCAACTGCATCTCCCCTGAGGGGCTCTTCTCAGCGCGCCAGACGAACAAGTTTTCATCTCGGCCTCCAGAGAAAATCTTGTTATCAGCCATGACCATGCAATTGACGCCATCATTGTGGCCCATGTTGTGCGGCATGTAGTAGACCTGCAAAAACCGTTGGACATCAAAACCAAAAAAATTGTCCCTAGGGGCACCAATACCTCCTCAAATTGCATTTGGACCCTCAAAGCCTACATAAAGGTGTCTCCAATCACCTTCACAAAAGGTATGTGGATCCTCTGGGTTTTGTAGTCATCAAGTGCCTCTGAGAGCGCTGAGTCCTACAGCCAGTCTTGCAAAAAGCACGTGATCAATGTCTGCGGCACTGTGGCAGGAATTTTCCAATGGAATACCTAAACAGGACCAATGGGACTGCGTGGTTTGGGGGGTATATAGGAATATATTCCAGTCGCATGTCTGGGATAAGATCGAATCAAACACCCTTGTCCGACGAAACCATCTGAAAGCCTGGATGCTGAAGCTTGATGAGCGTCAAAGAAACCCAGACCATCCATGGGACTGGCCTATATAACTACATTGGGGTGGTTTGAGGGGTCAATGTAGGCATATTCCATACATGGATGGTCTGGGGCTATCATTGTAGAACTCACAAGCCGACAGCTGAGGGCAAAAGGTGGCAAACGTTCAGCAAATGTTGTCCTGAAACCTACAGGTATGCCATTCCAATCTTCGACCCGTTCCAGTTCCTTTTTCACCCAACACTTGATCATCATGATGACATCCGAATCCCCCCCTCCTTCCAGCAACTCACTGGGAGCCACCTCTGCTGTGCCTTCCAAGCGGCTTTCTGAAGCTCCGGGCCCTTCCCACTCAACATCGGCCCCGTCGCATCCTCGCCGCCCGGACCGCCGCCCGGACCGGCGCAGGGACCGCCGCCTCCGCCCGCGGGGGCCGGGGCGAAGGGGTTGGAGCCCACGGGCGCCTGAACGCCACGGTTCCTGGAAGATGAGTCGATGCGACGAGGTGGGTGGATGGATGGGAGTTGTTGCGAAAAGAGGCAGAACTGTTGGGGTTTGTTCCGGGTGTCTGGTTTTCTTGGGGGCTGGAACTCCGGTTTCGGCAGGTTGGTCAGGAGTCATGGGACTGTTCAACTTGACATGGACAAGGGAACCTGCAGGTTATAAACGAATGTGTCCTTGCCTGCAGGTTTGGATATGTTTGGATAACGTACCCTATAGGGCTTCGAGTAATTTCGGTGTTGCGAGCTCGTGCTGTTCACCTTCTTGCTGATGGCGTGAAGGCAGGAGCTGAGCCTTGGGTTCGTCGAGCCTGTCGACCGATTGTTACCACCTCGAGATGTGCGGGGTGAAGCTGGGACTGTCTGTGGGTAGCTCTGTGGTCTGTGGTCTAGTAAGCAGGTTTCCTGATTACTAGCTACCTAGCTCTTTGTGGTCTGTGGGTCACTCCTTTTCCATTTGGGGTTTCCCATGGTTTCCCTGTCCCTGTCGCCAGGCCAAGTCACCATCCTTTGTTGCCCCAGGACATGGAGGTTACGGCATCGCAAGATTCCTCTTCCCCACGTGCGAGACAACCTCCCTACTCAGCGGCAGCCTTTCACCCATTGAATGCTGCTAGCTGAGCTCGATTGGATGGCCGCGGGCAAAAACCATGCCGAAACTGAGACCTTGGAACTCTCCTCTTGCAAGCCGTCTTTCATCTATACCAACTGCATAGCTGTCTGTGAAGACCCTGACAATGCCCCAATGGCCCAAACACTCCATGTATGATATATCTTATAAGTTGTGGTGGTCCCAACCATGGAAGACATGTTGGTCAAATCTTCCAGTTTCCTCAGTTGTGCCTGGATACCCCCTCATTTCACAGTCCTTCTCGGCTTCTCAGATCTAACTGGCTCAAATCTGTGCTGGGCGCCCCTGGCGGCCAACCGAAAGCGGGTCTCCTTCACGCGCTTCCTCGACGATGTGTTCCCAAGAGCGATCGGGGTGAGCGAAGCTCTTCTTTGGGATTAGATGGGTGTGGAAGAGCCATTCAAGGGCCCCAATGGGTTTCCTTGCCGACCATGAACGAAAGGGCCGACTTGGTTTTGTAGCCGAAGACCCTTACAACTACCCTTTACAGTAACCCTAGAAGTCCAAAGACTATATTTTGACCAACTGAAGTACAGGAAATTCCTTTTTCGGGTCACCTAAAGACTATTCTTTGTATAGTCTTCGACGACCAGGGGTAATATAAATCAAAAACAGGGTTCTTCGGCCAGAAGTGAGAACAGTAAGAACCATTACAGTTAAACATGTCGGTGTTTCGATTCGATTCCTAGCGGCCCTTTAAGTGATTGCCATCATTCTAAACAGGAAGCAGGCTCACGGGCGAACTCTCGTCTCCGGGCCATCGGGGCCCGCCCATGCCGATGTACGCAGGGCGTGGTTTCTCGGGCACCGGGCCGTTTGAAATTCACGGAGATCTGCCAAAAGGTTCGTGTGACCTGGTTCTTGGGGACCGCCGGACAGTTCTTGTGAGGCCTATCAGCTGCCTCTTAGACGCCCATCCGAGAGTGAGTGGTTTGACCCTGGTTTTTCATCCCGACCTCACAAGAGTGTGGGCGTCAGGCCTCACAAGTGAGTGAAGACCTGATGTTCCAGAAGCCTTCCTTCGCTGAGGTCGGTTGGGGTTAAAAGGAAATAGTCGTTGGATCTTATATAGGGTATGGTCGAATAGTAGCTAGGCAGCTATAGTAGGAGAACTTCTGAGTTGGAAAACCACCGTTGGTGCGATCTGGCAACACATACACAGCCACCATCTATCACATTACCAGTAAGCGTTGATGTTGATGTTGATGTTGATGATGATGATGATGTTGATGTTGATGTTGATGTTGATGATGATGATGATGTTGATGATGTTGATGATGTTGATGATGTTGATGTTGATGATGATGTTGATGTTGATGATGATGATGATGATGTTGATGATGCTGATGATGATGATGATTATGATTCAGTTGGAGGTGATTGTTTGCCGACTGTTCCAGGTGGGACAAACCCAACTCATACAAAAAGGCCAAGACATCGCTTGAAACCTTCCAGACTGAGAAGCCTGAAGCTTCCTTCGTTGCAGCACCAAGCATGAAGGACAAGTACCACCATTCGGTGTGGCTTCAAAAAACAGCAGCAACAACAACAACAACAATGAGACCCGCAGCTTTCAGTCATATGTTCCAGTCCGGTTCCATTCTCTTAGCACCCCCCCCCCCCGTTTTCCGGGGCACCCGATGTCTGCCCTCGCATTCTGCCAACCTTCAGCAGGTTCATTGGATTGGGCGTGGCGTCCACCTCTTTTAGCTCGAAGTAGGACTCCAGAAAGCCTGGCTGGTCAGGCTGGTCAGGCGGTCAACGGAGAATATGACAACCTGTGGGGGCCTGTGGGAGTCAATCATTAAAAAACATATTGAGAACAACAAGGTGAGGACCGCAATCATACCAAGGAAAAAGACATGCCCAAAGATTCACCACCTTTTTCAAGACCCAAACATTCATGGTTGCAACATAACTTTCACTACCCAGTCGGGCTTTCGGCGAGAAAATGCAACCTGGCCCAAAATGAACTTGTTCACTCAACTGGTGAAGCTGAGAGTCAAACGACTATATAAGTAACATGCAAGGCCTAGAAGGCACCAACCTTCCGGATACGGGGGGTTCCACTGCATGCCCTTCTCCAACCCTGTTGATCAAGCCTGGAAAGCCGAATGCTGTTACACATCACCTCCACCCAGGTGGTGGGGGATGGGAGCCACTTCTCTCCTCCTCTTGCTGCAACGAATGCGGGGGGTCTTGGATAGAAAGGTGCATGTAACTCAAATGCTGTGAAACAAGCTTGAAGAGCAGGTGGCCTATGTGTGGCACGAAAAAATCACTTAACAAACCCAGGACTATGATCAGCAGGAAAGCCCACAGGAACATGCACCTTCGTAGTGGAAATCTTCACCCTCGAAAGGCTGGAGAATTGGGCCAAAACGAACCAACGCCCCACCTCGGTGTAGTCGCAGCAAGGCCGGATGGAAACGCCCATCCTCTTCCATGTCTAAGAAGGCCTGGCATGGCCCAGAAGTCAGGCGCTCGCCACTCCGAGGAAAACGTTCCGGTGACGTGGATGGCACCGTTTGGTCGTTGGATTTCATGGTCCTCCTTTGCCATCCACTTCCATGCTAAGCGAGTCAGTCAGAGTATACATCAAACATGTGTGTGTGCTTGTGGAGCCTCCTAGGCTGAGCTGAGCCATGTTTCCACTTCCATGATTCTCTCAGAGAGTGTCACTTCCGGGCTTTGGTATATGAGGTTGGAACACACGCTTGGTACAGTGGTCCCAGAGTAGATGGCACGTTTCCCCCATGATGTCCTGAACAAATGGGGGTCCATATAAACCACCTCCACCGACGTTGGGGTCTGTGCCATTGGTCCTCTCAATCCACGACAAAAGGGTCATGAGTCATGTCCGATTTTCTCGGGTCCAGGATGTCATACTCTTTCTCACGACCGAGGTAAGTCTGGCAATGTTTGGCTGATCAGGTTTGACAGGTGGTTGAGAAAAAAGGGCTTTTTTAGTAACGTAGATTCATGATGCCAGGGGGCAGTTTGATTCCCCACTCAGCGCCCGATTCCCAGGTGCCGCTCCGGCGCTCGGCGCTCCCGTCCGCGTTGGCGTGGGATGGCCCACCAGTGAGGACCAAGCAACTGAACACATCTGAACACTTATATATATATATATATAATATATACAAAAACACACGCATACCATATCATACCATCATACCCTGGATCTTCCAACTGGGTCAAAGGTTTGCCTTTTCGTCCATAAAGAACAGCCAGAAGGCAAACATTTGACATAGTTGGAAGATCTAGGCTAGGTATATAGACCCCTAACGGACTGAGGGCAACTATGGCTTTGTAGATGCCATTCTCTTGTATAGGTTATTTTCAGATCCCTTGCTGGTCTGTGATGGTGCATCGAAACAAGCCCCAAATAAGATAGAAAACTAAACCCCCACTGAACATGTATTGGACACCGTGTCACTATCTCTTTGGGGAGCTGCCCCAAACAAAACGCCTAAAAAGCGAGCAAGCTCAGTCTCGCCGACCTCTCACCCCGCCGGTCTCGTCTCGGTCTACCGACCTCACCTGTCGAGCCAGTTCGTCCTCTTGCCGGGGATGAAGGAGAATGCCGTACATCGCAAAGTTGTAGGTCACCTGCTGCTGGATGTCACTGGAGGTCACTGGATGTCCCCAAGAAGCGGTTGGTCGCCAAGGAAACGCACAGACGAGGTTTAGCAGATGCGGCACCTTTAGGTGGTGCCAAAAAAAGAATGCTTTCCATGCACCGAGTGAGCACTGCGAAATGGCGGGAGTTGCTCAAGCATTGATGTCCAAAAGAAATGCCAAAAGGCACTCAGCATCGCTCATCCTGTCTTCGTTGGTCTTCCATGGCTTCACTCTTTTGCAACCATGTTTCCAAACAAAAGTTGTCTTCGTGAGCGGGCACGCTGCGGTCACATCTGCGAGTGAATGACCAGGTTGGACGTATGCAACACCGGCCTCATCAAAGAGGATCTCCCGATTCTGCCTGAAGCATAGGTGATGCAGCTGTAGAGCCCCAAAAAGCCGGAGCCAAAACAACCTGGTAGGTTAATGGTTGGTAATGGCCTTTCTCAAATGTGAGTGTCTGTTATCGACTGGCACAGGTCATGGGACACACTACTCTAAGACTCTAAGCAACATATGCTTTAGACTCTTGAATGAAGGACATAACCCCCCCTACTATCTTGGAATGCAACACCTCGTCATTACCCTAGACAAGGTTATTTATCAAGAGCCTACATTACCCTCACACCCTCCCCTTGGAAAAAGAAACAACGACAAACATGGTCCTTCCACCTCAGAGGATGGACACCCTCTGGGTCACCCCTCATGGCTTCCAGCATGGCTTCGAAGCGCTTGAAGTCCCGCTGGCGCAAGAAGCGCCAAAGCCACTTGTGGCCTCAGGGAGGTTGGGTAGTTGGTAGGCTGAGCTAAGGTAGACTCTTGAGGTTCATAAACCCTCTCCATTTGGATTGAACAAAAGCATATTTGTATGGGGTTATTGTTTTATTCAAGAGTACAATCAAGAGTCTACATTAGGTACTTGGTAGGCTGAGCTAGGTACTTGGTAGTTGCTCCAAGGCTATTTTCATGGTTCGTCGGAGAAAACATGATGGGATGCGGATGGACACATGCACTGACCGGATGGATGAATCGATCCGGTAGAAGGGCTGGTGGAGTTGCGTCTTCAATCAGCCTTCGCAAAGACTGGTGATTTACCAAGCTGATAGTGGTGGTGGGTGCATGAATCTGCAAAGCTTGCAGGTAGCCCGAAGCACAGCTTCACAACTGTTCTTCCCGCTAACTTGACAGTATAGCAATATTAATCCCTCAGCTCTAAGACATTCTAAGACCCTAAAACCTGTAAACATCTGGCTGTACACTGTACACTGTACAAAGGATCCATCACAGAAAAAGGCCTAAACATTCGGGGCGCATCTAAAAGCGCAGACCATCCACTTGCAAAAAAAAGAACAGAAAACTAAACAAAACAAAACAATGCATGCACAAGTCTTTCTTGCTCAACATCTCCAACCAGCTAGGTTCCAAATGCTTCAAACCTCCGGTCCACCTGCGCCAAGCGCCGTTTGCGCCGTTTGTCAGGCGTGGTCTCGACGGCCACCCTGCTTGTAGCCTTGGGCCTTGGCACGGTCGAAGGCTTCGCGCAGGAGCAGCTGCAGCTTCTCCATACACAGTTCCTCGAAGCCCAGGAGGCTCAAGAACTTCGGCCAGGCCACATGCCCTGGCAGATCTCGGATCCTCACGAAGAAGATCCAGACCGGACCATTGACTTATTTTTTGGGGAGGTCGAGATATTGCAGTCTAAATGCCATAGAACAGATTATATATTACAATTTCATCTAGGTTTTCGGCCTAAATGTTCAGTTGGCGACTTCCAACCTTCGAAGTTCAGGGCGCTTTTTTTTTTGGCCAACTGGTGTGACAGTTCGAACGGCTTAGGAGGCCATCCTTTCGAACGATTTTCAAAGATCCATCTGAGGCTCTTATGAACTTCACTGAACATGTCGAAGAGAGCTGCGGACATCTCAGGCGCAGGGAAGCCATAGCGTTTGTCGTACTCTGCCTTCACGCGAGACCAATCTGGAGGACTCTCGGCTGGACGCACCAAGGTCAGGAAAAAGACCTGCAGGACTGTCACGATGACCGTGGTGCCCTCAAAATGCCGACACAGTTCGACCAGTTATACATGGTTGTACACATGACATTGGAAACATGTTGATGCTTGCCAAAATGATGCTGAAACCTGTTGCTTCCGTTCCTCTTATATACTCTCATGAATCATCTCCACCAAATCCAGTTCTCCAAGTTGTCCATGTTACTTCACATGCTTCCTGATTCTTCATCTCAGGCCCATCCTCCTCACCTGGAACATGATCAGCGTATTGCCCCGCCGGTTCGCATCCCACGCCACGTCCCGCTGCGTCTCCGGCGCGCGCGAGCTCCAGCTGCACCTCGGCGCGGCGGCGGAGAGCCACAGCGGGGCGGAGAGTCTCCGTGACCGGGACGTGGAAGGCCACACCTGCGAGACGGAGAGGAGAGGAGGGAAGGAGTGGAATAAGGTGGAGAGTTTGGGGTAAAATCACTTTTTTGGTGAGTTGGGGTTAGGGAAAGAATCACTTCTCTTTTTTGAGGTGAGGTTGGAAGGGTATGGGGTGGTCATATCAAATTTGGAGGAATTTCTCGGGAAGAGCTCCATCCAACAATCATGGCTCCGTTGAGAGGAAAACATGTGTCAAGAAGAGTGGACTGAGGCGCCAGTAAATATCGTGCAATTTGACCGGGCCTTTCTACCTGAACGGTCCAGTCGATCAGGGATTGGAGGGGCAGTCGAGGTGTCTGAATGTTTGACGTCCATTGTTTTGCTCAAAGGTTCACACCCAGAAGCTTCCGGTTCTCTCACCTCACTGGTAAAAAAACAACATGCCGTCTATATAAGGCATAGGAACTTTCAAATTCACATACCCTTTTGGAGTTTGCCATCCACCTGCCCCAAAAGAACCTCTGACCCCCGGACCTAAGTTACGGCCATTCTTCAGGAAGCTCATCGATCCATTCTGCACCATCGCTGTGATGGTGTCACCCTCTTGGAAGAATGTTCCATAGCGCTGCCATCGACCTTCATGAGCTTTCCAGCCACAAGCCGTCCCTTGGTCCACCGGTTGATCTTCCACCACTGGAAGCAACCATGTCTAGGTGAACATGGTGTGATCTCTGGTTCCAACATGTTCGATCTCAGAAATGGTTGGCAATCTTAAGACGACTTGGAGTACTTTAACCAGCACAGGATGTCATGCCTTCAATGTCCTGTCAACAAATCCAATGACACTTAAGGTTATCATTCCCTAGCTAGGGATCCAGTCGTACCTTCTCAGAAGGTGAGGACGGAGACACTGTTATGTAGGTTTGCAAGCTCCAAGTACCTTCTGAGAAGGTACGGGCTGGATCCCTATAGGGATTGCTCCCCCACCTTTCGACCAAACGTCCAAGCTTAGGACCCGGCCGTAGCACTCGGAGGCATGGAAGCCCCAGCCATCCTCAAAGCCTCCCTCCGCACGGATCCATCCGATGCGGATCACGCTGTCGGCCGGCATCGAGCGGATGTGCACGGAAAAGGCGCTGGAACCTGTGGATGCGAACAGCTCTGACACTGGGATGGACAAATCACACATGATTGGACAAAGCATCTGGACGAGCAAAATCAAAAGGGGCTCCTTCCTTGATGTTATCATTGCCCTCTCTTTCTCCAGTCTCATCCAATCTCTCTCTCCCGTGCTTTTCCCTCCCGTCCTGCCTCTCCGCACCGCGCCTGCGATGCACGTCCATCCGCGCCGAGCTCCTTGGAAGGCCTCGGGCGTCAACTGCTCGGCGTCGCCGCCGCCCGCACGGTCGGAGCCCAGCATGGAGGCGACGATGCTCCTGGGCGGCGGGGTGAGCAGCTGCTGGGCGGTGGGGGACGGGGAAAGGAAGATCGAAGTGTCTGGGCATTTCAAGGTGAGATTCACTGAAAAAGTCTGACATTCCAGTACAATGTTGCATTTGTGTTGCATCCAACAAATCTCACCGAAAAGAAGAAAGCTCGAACATCTCAAAGTCTGTGCTGTAAGTGGGGTTCTGCCGGGAGGTGGTGATTGTATGTGATTGTAGGGTTGTTTCCTATCGCAATTTTGCGACTGGTACTTTATATCTCCCTAGGGATCCAAGTACTTTCTCAGAAGGTACTTGGACCCTCCAAACCTACATAGCGGTGTCTCCGTCTTCACCTGCTGAGAAGGTACTTTAGGAACGGGTTGATGGATTGACCTTGAAAACATCATGTCTACACTTCTTGAACAAGTTATGGCTACGTGGATAGCATGTTCCCGATGTTGCAAGACCATGAAATCCAACCAAAAGGTGGTGAACTCCACTTCCATGATTCTTTTCAGGGAGTGCAGCTCCTGCAAAGAATCTGGTTGATTCTACATGTCTATATAAAAGTATGGCAACAGGTTGAAGGATTGATCTTGCAACATCAAGTAAAGCAAAATCCTTCAAAAAGTCTACTATCCGGCCCAAGCTCCACTCGCTGGTCATCTTGCTTGACTCCTCCACCTGGTCTTCTCCGCTTTCACCCGGTCTGCTCGGACAATAGCTCGGATATCGTGGCAAAATGAACTGCACTTCGCGAGCCAGGGCTTCTTGCAGGAACGCTTCCTTCACCTCTTCCCAACCTGGAACTCACCAGGACGCTAGATGTGCAGAAAAAAACATGAAACACCTGCACCGAATCATCTTCACCATCACATATTCTGAGTATCCAGCCACAGTAACATAAGGTAAGCCAATCAGAACCCAAACGCTCCATGTGCGGAATATTTGCCAAACCCTCAAACCCCTCAAACACAAAAAAACACTCGGCGAGCCACCGACGTTGGACACGGTGAGTAGTTGCAAGATGTAGGCGAGCCATGGCGTCGCCTGTTTGGTGCGACCTTCAGGCGAGGAGATGAATTGTTTCAGAGCCATATCCGCGGCGACACGGATCTCGGGCCACTGATCGCCTTGGATTTTGGCTAGTCAGACTGACCCGAGTGAACTAACATGGACCCTGTTAGTGGTTCGCCATGGCCTCCTGGAGGGATGTTTTCATACACTGTATCAACCAGTGATTTTCAGGGTTCAGGTTAGTTTGTGGGAGGGTAGCAAACATTGTGGGGGGGGGCTCTGGGGATCCGGAAAAAGCCCGGCTTAGGCCTAGATGATGTAGCAGGGGTAGGACGCAAAGCAACAATAACATCAACTCATTTAATCCAATACCAGGCCACAACAATGCAAGAACAATCTGTGCATCACAAAGTAGCCCTTCAATAGCTTCAAAGAAGCATGTCGATCTCCATAAAGCACCTGAAGCCACAGTGGCGCAAATCAATTGGAATCCAAAAACCTGCCCTGCCCAACGAAATCTTTCACCGGCTCAATCTGATTCACGCAGCACGGCAGCACCCAACAAAGAAGACATCTGCACCCGCACCACCCACAGCGTGGTTTATAGAAGCCCCTATGATGATGTGATTTCCAGGGTGGTGCTGCTGAGTTCCGTGAGTTTTTGTTTAAAGCTGCGACCTGCTTCAAGAGCTGATGCATCATCTCCGGAAAGGCCACGATGGCATCCACCGCCTGGACTCTGCGGTTCTGCAACGCCTGGAAGATCAGCGGCGGAATGTGCGAGTCCTGCGAGGCTCCCGACGTCTCGTGGCGATTCCGAGCAACGCCAATGGCTCATAGATGCTCATAAATGTCGGCCGGACCTGGCGTTTGATGAGTCAAGCCCCCACAAAGGTGTTGCATAGTTATGTAATTTAGGTATGGTTGGCAGTAAGCCAGCTGCTGACTACTAAGTAAGAGCTAGATGCACTGCCAATGCAATTCATCCGCTTCCTTTCTACTCCCTTCCCTGCCCCAGACAGGGCGCGCCATGTCCTCCTGCTGCGCGGAGGCTTCGGCCAACACGTGGAGGCACTCCGTCAGCAGCGACGCGGCCGTGTCGGCGTGGTGCTGGTGGATGAAGAGAGGCAACCAGTGGCTTAAGGGCTCCTGGACGGTTGGGCGGTGCTTCGGATCCTACGCCGTGGTGCCTGTGCGGCAGAGCGCAGAGACTGGCCCACTCCGGCCTACAAGTGGAAAGACATGGGCAAAGTGGATTCGGATGATGAATGACGACGATATACGACGGTTAAACTATGAGTATGAAATGTGGATAATACCAGGGATGGTGTTTGGGAATCTCATATTCCCGTTAATTTCCCATGTGGGTGATGATGGTGAGTAAAGACCTTGTCCCTTTATATAGTATAGTGACATAATATGTCAAGTCTTTTACCGACGGCTACTAGTCATGGCACCGCTCAAACATGGCACCGCTAGTAATGAACACAGTCCACCACTTCCAAACCCTCCGGATCCATCTGGCTTTGAAAAACGGTGCCTGGACCTCCCTGCCGGCAAAGCCCCGAACGCTCTATGTACAGCTATAGACCAATATGGCCTACATTTGGGTGATTTCAGTCGTCATTGTGCATATTTAACTATACATGGATGATTTGGGTACATTGGGCTTGTGATTCTTTTGAATAGGAGGTCGATGTAGCGCATCACATCTATTCTGTCAATACCCTGAGATCCTTCCATGCAGCCCCCTGCGGCTCCTTCCATGCAGCCTTGCGCAAGCCTCCCTGCCAGGCCGTCCGCGAGATCGCATCGAAGTGTGCCGTCAACGTCGCCAAGCGGCCGCGGCCCTGGGCCAGGACGCCGATGCCGATGACGTCCTCGTCCGGCCTCGAAGGCGGCCAACCAGCCGAAACGCGCCGTGGAAGGTACCGGCTCGATTTCAGGGATGCGTCGTTGATGGAGGAGAGGTCCCATCGTGTTGCACACAAAGGTGGAAGTCTCTGGTAGCCTTGCTATGCCTTTCTGATGGTTGTTAAGCTATCGTCTCATGAAAGTCATGCTGCTTCTGGGAGTAAAATGGGGCTGGTGCATGAGCTTGCTTGCGAACTGTGTCCTTAAGCGTGGTTGCACCATTTACACACACAGTTTGCCAAAAATGACTCCATGTGACATATAGATCTGCCCCTAATTAAGTCCGAACAACCCGGAGCCTCACTTTAAATCCAATGACCACGATGAGAAAACACCCCCCCAAAATGCTGAATCCACTCAATATCATCAATATCCCAAGTGGCCCAGTCTTTTCATGGAAGCACTGCACTTCTTGCGCTTCCCAAAAGACCGGCGCTTGAGCCGCTTCCTTCCAGGCTGGCACGGCGAAGGCCACGCCCACGCGCTCCCGTCGCAGCAGGAAGGACATCCTCGGCGGCGTTGTGGGGCGTTGCCTGGTGCCTGGTGCACGGATGTGTTTGTTTCTGGACAGTGCGCTTGGCGTGGCCTCTTGGTCTTAAACGTTGTTAAGAATCTTATATTTTAAAGAAGTTCGAAAAGGCCCGCATATCAACTTGGTGATGGAGCTGGATCATTTTTGAAAGTAGGCTTGGTCATGTTTGCTCCACTTCCGGAGCGGTACTTCCACGCCAGTCTCTTAAAACATGCGGCACCTGAAGCCGAGGCACATTTGAATGACCACACCCAACGGCCAGCTGGCCAAGCGTGCCATGCTCACAAGTGCCTCTTTGCAAAGTGGCTCACTGCTATAGCTGGCCCGGCTTCTCTGGATCACAGGGGTGTCCTTGCTGCATGTTGTGCATGCGACACACCGCACCCACCACGGCCCAAACAACCAATCATGGAACATTGGCGGGTTTTCAGGCCCCATGCGGCCCCTTGAGGGTGAGCATCAACAACCAAATAGCCTAGTTTAGATGTGGGACATCGACTGGTGGGACCGTCACCATGTCCAAGGAAGTACACAATCTGCTTTCTTTTCTATTTGGCGTGTGGGAATGTCCAGTAGTGCCTGCTAGAGTGTGTCAAAGGCTTGGCTTTTGATGAGCTACTGAGGTAGCCCAAGGTGGCGGCCAGGCCGCAGAAACCTCAAAGAGCAACAAGTCCCTTGGGGGGTCATGCTGGAATATAGATGAATATAGTGACATTGCAAGTCGTCCCCCCAAAAAAGCGACAAAACATGGGGCATTGCCTTTTTATGCCGTTTTTAGGTATGCCGAAATCCTAGCCAGCCACCATAATGCAAGCTTCCGACAAGGCAGCAACTTCTCGGAAGGCTGTGCGGCACAAAGGGCAAAACCGCGACTGCAACTGCTTGGCGCAGGGCAGGTGGAAGAAATGCTTGCACACCACCCTCAAGGCACATTCGGTGCAAATATAACAAAGCAAGACCTGCAAAAACGGGATTGATCTGGTTTGTAGTGTAGTACATATATAGTAATATATAGTAATCTCTTCAGTTTGAAGCTTGTCTAGGAGTGCAGCACAAGCACAAGCTGCAACAACACAGCTGCAGAATGTACCGGACCCATGCCCATCTCTTCTTTTGAGAATTTGTGTGCCCTTTTCAGCTCTCAGTGGGCCGGGAGCCGACAGTCAAAAGTCCAATATATGCACCGTCAAAAACTGAAGTTGAAGTCAAAACGGAAGAGGAAATTCAAGTCTTCCAACTGGACCTCTCTTGCACTTTCACCTTTCTCTGGGTCACCACCACCCCCATTTTAGCCACCACCCCCCTTTCTCTGGGTCACCTTTCTCTTGCATAGGTCGATTAAGGTCGCTTCACCTAGCTTTCTTCGTTTCTCCAAGAGGCTGCCCTCGTGCATCCACCAGCTGTGCCAAGGGCCGGGCGGCCGGTGCACCCTTCAGCGCGCCACGCGCTTCGTCGTCCAAGTGCCCCAGGCAGATCACGCAGGAGCTCTCCGCACAGGCCTCCAACCCACAGACGTCGTCCGGGTCGCGGTGGGGTACGGCGGGTGCCACGTTGGGTCGGAGCAGAGTCGGCAGCAGCGGGGGTCATCTCAAAAAGGACATGGATGGGTGGAGGTGAAGGAGGTGAAGGAGGCACCCAATCTTCAGATCTTCAGTGTTTTTTTTCTACTTAACATCTCATTCTTTGCTGGACTTGCCCAAGAAGTTCCCCAGTACTGGACCCAGAATGAATTTCCGAGAAGCCTGCCCACATCTCACTCACTCTATGCCCCATCTTGCTAGAATCGCCTCTTATGTCAACCCTCACACCAGGTCCCACTACCAAGCCTACTCTAGCCACTAGCTGCAGCCAACTCTACCTCCCTCCCGAACCTCCGGCAACACAGCAGCCACGGGGGCGTCATCACACTCCACGCTCTGGGGAAATGGAGGCCATTGAGCTCCGCCATGACGATGTCCACATCGGCACTCGAAGCCCACCATGTGCTCCACTTCGATGCCAATGGCCTTCAGACCCCCGAACGGCGGAGGCCAGAAGGGACCATGCATCGAGGTAGGAGCAAGGCAAGGGCTATAGCGCTGCGGCTGGGCGTCTGGGGTGGGTTTCTGAAAGGTTCTAGAATCAAGTGCATGTTTTTTGGCAGGGGGAGGCCACTTTCAGTGGAGCAAATCGCTGTGAAGCTTGACTGCCCCCAAAACTGCCAGCATCCAGCTGCTTTTGCACAACATGCGTCACACAAAGGATCCCTCCCCACGCATCCCGCAGCGCGTAGAGTGCGATCCCTGCCCTGCTCCAAGTGACTTTAAGCGTTCCACGTCCGTGGTCGCAGGCTTCACATCGCTTGCTCTTCATGGGGTTGTGAAGTGTGCAGCGTGGACACTTCCACCATTGAGTGCCATCACCTTCGAAGAAGAAGGTCTGCAGCTGCCGAAGAATGGCTAAGATGCTATACGCACTGCTCCAGCCCATGTAAGGTCGCCGCTTCCTTGAATCGCACCAGATGGGGTTAGGAAAACCCAAATTGGCGAAAGCGGGAAGAACCCAAGCAGCCATGGGCCATGAGTTGTCTATTTTTGGTTGGTGGTGATTTACTGCTGGTTCTTTCACTGTTCACTGGAAAGTCACAGAGCCTGGCCACTTATAGAAGTAGCTCTTCAAAACTCTGAAAAATGCTTCGAACTCTCACACCAAGCTTCTCCTCATCAGCAGCCCATTCCCCTCCCTCAAGCATATCTAAGCAAATAAAGGTGGAGAAGACATTCGGATGCGTTACGGTGCTTCCAAGCACCTCCACCCGCGGGGGCCGCACGGGATAGTCCTTAGCAACGACCCAAGGACAGTTCCGCCTTTTGGAGGTGCCTTTTGACGGATCAAACGGTAGTATCGACCCAACTCAGTTGGGAAGATGTAGGTATCACAACTTGCATTATCTGCAAGACTTGTAGTCTGATAAGGTCCAACTTGTACAATGGGACTAGTGCATCGATTGTTTTTTATGTACGATGCCACTGGAAGGCTGCCCTTACTTCCTGCACCTTTGCCTGAATTCGCAATTCTTCAGCTTGAAAAGCCAAGCTTCAGCACCGAATGTGAGCTCCAGGTGCAGAATGACGGGTGGGCCACCTGACGGTGGTTGTCCAGCGACATTGCAATGCCACGTGTACAAATCCTGGAACGCTGGGTATTGGTATCTCTGTGTGTGTGCGTCAGGCCACCAGTGCAGCATGGGTATGGGCTGTGGAACACAGTCTCGGCTGCCTGATTCTGACTCACAGCGGCAAAGATCCACAAGGATGTAAAAAACATGAATCTAAATGATGAATGTAAGAAGATGTCAAACCAACGTCTATGGAGAGTGTGGGCTAGCGGATATTTGCCAACTCCTATGTTATATTATATATCTCAATAGCTTGAAGGTCTGAGCATGTCGGTGTGGTGCGCATCGTCTTCGAAATAAATTCCTGGTTGAATTTATCAACATGTTTTACTTAAAACATGTGTAGTGGTCAGGATCTCAGCTGTCGGGTCTTGATCGTCGCTTGTTGACTGAGTGCCAAGAGCAAAAAACAATAAAATAAAAGTGTGTAAATCACGGCCAGACTAGACCCTGGACTAGGTTTTATTGATTCAGGATTGATCCTACTGTCGACTGTTATATAAATTAACATATATAAACCAAGTCCCCCCGTATTAACATCTTTGCCCATCTCCAGGAAGGAGGCTTTCTTCATCAGCAGCTTTCATTACAAATCTCCGGGATTCTTGAGCTCCGCCCACCGCCCATCAGCCGGGGTCCTCCTCCAGTGGCGCTGCTGAGACTCCCCAGCTAGGTTCTCGATGCACCAGCCGCAATTCCCGTTGCAAGCGACGAGTGGCAGCCACCGACATGGGGGGGCCGGTGGCTGGGCGGTTGTGGTCGTGGTCTGGGCAGGAGGTTGCTGGAGGAACTGCGTGGAGACTATTGGAGACTGACGTGCTCAGCTTGCGTAAACGGAAAGCCAAAACAAAAAAGAAAACACACAATTCGTGGACTTGTGTTCTTCTTTTCCTTAAAGGTGACGCTGGCAACCGCTCACTCCATTCTGGAACCAGGACGCGCTGCAGCAAACAGCACTTGGGCCTGGTCACGGCGACCAGCCTCATCATAACATTGCGACATCCGCAGCTGAACGCAACAAAAAAACACTTGGTCCCCCCCTCACAAGGTGGCACGGTTGAAAGAACTACTAGCAGTTCCATGTCGTGGTGCGGTGCCCAGAACATCCACTCACGCCCACCCGGACATGTGACTCCTGGTATTGAAAAAAAAGAAACCTCCTTCCACCCAGTCTCACATGAATCTTCACCAAAGCACACTTCTCCGCGCAGGCGCATCCTCTGCAGGGGCCCCGGGCAGTTCTTGCGGAGCTGCTGCGAGGCATCCGCCTGTTCGGGCAAGTAACGCCTCAGCTCGGCTCGGCTCAGCGTGCGCTGGAACCCAGCTGGAGGTGTCCGAAGCAGCTGGACCCCTGGAAGGACATGTGCTTTTAAACAATGGTGGTTTTTTCCTATTACCATGTTGGAAAGTCGAAGGGTATTTTATAAGGAAACAATTGATCAGAAGAGATGCCTCTGCTTACTGGCACAACTATATAAGTACCACCATTTTCATCCATTTTGATCAACTAGTAAGACTGCACGTGTGACCAGCAAAAGTATTGTTATAATGGCATTAACAAGACATGGGTCAATAGACCCGCGAAACCTGCAACTGTGGGTGAGCTGGGGTTGCTGGACATGCCAACATCTCCACATCACAACGCTCCCAACACCACTACATCACACTGCACCCCTGCCACTGACCGTGTGTCTTCATGACTTTGATGTTCGCCTGGTTTGGCGTTGCTTCGTTGTGTGGGCTCATTCTCTTGCTCCTCTTCTCACTCACTTTGTACATAACAATACTGTTCCAATCATGTAATTATGTGATGCCAGTGATGCTTATTTTGCTCAGTAAAAACTCCAGCATTCTCTCAGTTGCAATTTGCACAAGTTGATACATGAACCAGCGGTTTGGTGGTTCATGCTTCAGCCCGCTCCCTACAAAGCACCTTCAGGATCCTTCAGGTGCTAGTGGTGCCTTGGTTAGTCCCTCGCTTGCCCCAGTCATTTCATAAAGGTCACGAACTGAAGACCCTGGTGCAGTGACTCTTTCTATGACACTGGACCCACCTTCACGGGCGCAATCGACCGAAGAAGTGGATTTTGAGTCAATGGCCCCAAGCCCCTCAATCCAGCACTTAATTTGGCGAACGACTTAAACGCACGCCCGCTTTTTTAGGCTGTTTGTCTTGTGCCCAAGTGTTCTGACAACATCCTGCGCCCCATCCAATTAGCATTCATCTTGAAGGGGCATTGATGCTTCTTCAGTCACTGTGGGCCACCTATTCGCTTGGTACCGGGCACCAACAGCTCCGTCTTTTCCTCGGAGGTGAGCGCGAAGGGGTCCTGTCGATCGTGTGGACGTGGCCGAGGAGGGTCCGATTGGCAAAGCCTTACACTGCAAATGGTGTCGACAGATCCACAAAGAACACGAACACAGTAGTAGCCCCTCCCCAAGAGGCGATGTATCTGAAAGTGCTAGGCTAAATTCTAGAGGAGAAAGCCTTGCCGCGCTAGCGCAGGAATTCAATCAAGCTGAACCCCCGATGATGGCCCAACGTCTTGCATGGATTACGCCGTGGACTTAGCTCCTTTCGAGCCTTTTGTTGAAGGATCTCTTCAGCTTTTTGCCCTCCATGGCGCTTCAGGTCCTGCGCCAGGTGCAACAAAACCGTTTCAGCATGTTTCACCATGTAGGTAGCATGTGAAAGGCTGGTTTCGAACTGTGCCCAGCTCGTGCTTGAACACTGAAACATGACAAACGTACCGTCCACACCCCAGAAACCTCGACTGCCGACGTGGGATCTGATGTGCTGCGCGCGGCCGGGCGTGCCTTCACATAGACTTGGAGGGCCTGGTGGATGCGAACCGGGACCAGCGACCGGGACCTGGACCTGGGTGTATCCCCGTGGGCTGGGCACTCCAAACAGAATGGTCCTGGATGAAGACGTATCTATACGTATCTATGATATGAATCACTATCTGCACAAAAGTCCCAGGCCGCGTCTGCTACCGAAAAGACAAGAAGAATAGTTTATGTCTAGAGTCTAAAGTCGACTCTTCAAAGAAAAACATCTCTGGATCCACTTTTTTTTGGGGGGGTATAGTTGGCTGCACCCAAAAAAACATCAATAGACACCATACTGTCCAGTATAAAGGTCTCAGTGTGCTTCTTGCCCTCCAAAACCCTGCCCCCCGGTTCGAACGCCGCCTTCGACGTCAAGCGCGGTGGCGGTGACTCTTCGAAGGCCTTCTTCACGACACCGCGCAGGCGCAGCCTGGGCGAGCGACGCGTCCGATCCCGGGCGCCACGATGAATGGCACAAATAGCCAAACACTCCATGGGACTGGCACATACACCCTGGAAACCACAACAATGTATAGGTAAATATATGTATAAATATGACATACATGGAGTATCTGGGATATGAACACATGAACTTGTGTGAACATCAATCCTCACACACGCGCAAATGCACACGCACAGCAAAAGCACACAGTAATTGCACCTTGAAAAGGACACGGCTCCCCAAGCTTCCTCGCCCGGAGGTGTTGAGTAAATTGTTATGACTCATTGGCCCATTCGCCATCATTGGCCCCCAAAAGAATGCAACCCAAGTAGCAAACAAAAGCTCACAAACATGCCAACACTGGGAAATCAGCCTGTGCCATCGAGGTCTTCATTTCAGTGCCTGTGCTGTTGCATGCTTTCTCAATTCCACTTATTATATTATACAGTTATAGTTGGCGTAGGGACGGGATTAAAAACGTTCCCCCAAAAGTAGGGTGTCACTTCTGATTCTCAGCTTGCCTGGAGGCACTATGCTCGCTAGGTGTCAGGCTTCTTCACTTGCCTCGCCACGGACACTTGGCGCACGCCAGCCTGAACCAAAATGAGACCAACAAACCAAGCGCCAAGTGAGCCAAGCAATCAAAACAACGACCTCAACTTGGAACATAATGTGACATGATTGGTAGGAAGGTTGTCAGCTTGTCTAAATCCAATACCAATGTCAGAAAATGGCATTGCTCAGTGAGCGACTGGAAGTGCCAAATGCCACAGCCGGCGTCGAAGGAGCATGACGCCTGCCGCAAGTGGGGCAGGCCTCACTGGGTGGATATGTTGTGGAAAATCTATATATTCCCAACCTCGAATCTATCAGTTTTTAACGTCGATGTATATTATCCAAGTGTTGTATAGATCTGTCAATTTATCTGCCTTGCAAACTCCACAAAGCCTAGCGTGTCATGCAAACACATGGGCTTTCAAAATATCTCAAAATTGCAAAAGTTTAAGAAATCAAACAGCTGACTTTTCAGATCAGAACGCCTTCACCTTGTTATTTTCCAAAGAGAGTCCTTGCGTTGTGACAAGGCGGTTTCAACCATTTGTCCCATATTCACCGAACACCCACGGCTATTATCGCGTAACCTCCCTTCAATCCATGGACTCTGCGATAGTGTGCAAACACGCGCAGCATATCCTGGCTTTGATCTCATTCTTACTACCCTATGGATCCACATACCCTCTTTTCGAGGGTGATTGGAGACACAGGCGCTAGGAGGGCCTGTGAAGCTCAACGTCAGACACTCCACGCACGGAAGACACTCCACGCTGCCCGAGAAAGAGCGAAGAACATACGTTACCACCCCTTGGCCATTGCTCGAGAGTCATATATATATATATATGGCAATCCCAAACAGATCGTGTCCGAGAAAAGCAGCCACCTCGGCACCTCTGCGTCTGGGCCAGCCACCGGCTTCAGTGTAGATGCCACCTGAGTGCTGTCAACCCCTCCATCAGGCGGTGAGCAAAGACTACCTTTGAGGCTCCTTCAGGAGTTGTCAAGCTAGACGATGTCAATATGTTGAGATGCGCCTACCCTCCCTGCAACGTCCTTATGGAAGTGGATGGCATGGTGCCCGTGGAAAGGCCATTCAATCAACTGCCGGTTGTCCACTTCCATGTTTGTTGGAGGGAGAGTCAATGCGAAAACTCCGAAGGCATCAGTGCAAATTGCCATCAGCAAGGAGTTCTTTGCATGGCGGTGGAATCGGCGTCCAGCCCCTCCGCAACATCTCCAACAGTTTATAAAATGGGCCAGCAACGGCCTAAGATTCAACTGCAAGCAAACAAAATATTCCAAGAAAAGACATAAACAAACACAGAATTATGACACTTTGTATGTGATTCAATACCTGAAGTGATGATCACGGCCCACAAGAACTATTGGAAACCCTCCATGCTTGGCAGTGGCCATCGAGCATCGCTCGTTCCTGCCAAGCAAGAAGGCAAATTGTGGAGGAAAGCTATGTTCCAAAGCCGAGGCGGTCTAGAGATGTCTAGAGTCTATACAGGAAATGCACCATGGAAGAGAGCTAAATGAATTAAGCCTCAGTCTATCTCAGTCTCAGTCTTCCTCTCAGCCCGTGGGCCACGAGGAGCCCGCGTCGACTCCTTGTGCTCTTCATGGCAGAAATGGCACTCACTCCCCTTGTCGCAACGGCCGCGCTGGAACCTGCGGCAAATGTTGGGGCAGGTGCCGCTGGCTGGATGAAAGCGAGAGCCCCAGGAAGGCAGGCCGGTAGATGCGGAAGGAGTCTCGGTCACCTCTGACGGAGCAGAAGTGGCAAAGGCTGCTCCCAGCTGGGGGGGGGAAGAAGCGGAGCGCATTGTGCCACTGGTGACATCGGACAATTCATCTCTGGGGTCTTTCCCCAAAACGGCCAACCCTGAAAAGGATTTCTGATCCCGATCAGCACTGCTGGTGAAGATGAAGACTTCGGCTCTTTCCACTGGAGGATTGCATAGGCTCACCTTGCAAACAGGCTCCGTACTGATCTTCGGCTCACCCCTGTGCACGACCTCCTTCTCACCCTCCGGAGTCGTCACAAAGTCGCCCACTTGGACTTCACGAGCCTGCACGACAGACCAAACTCCTCCACGGCGAATCTTAAGCTCATGATCCCCTGTGAGTCGGAAAGTGCCGCAATCCGCCACTGAGAACTGTGCGATGGATCGCCTGGCCGGCTCCTGTCGGATAATCTCACACATCTGATTGCCTTGTGGACCGGCGGCGAAGATGATACCATGTGTAGGTTGAGCAATGCGGTCAATGGGCACAAGCATGGAGCTTCCCATGGGCACGCAGTCTTGTTGGAGAACCTCATTCTCGTGCAAAATGCCCTCAGGAGATCCAGGCTCCACCAAGATCCAACCATCATCTATGAACACTTCATCTTCGCACTCATCACTGTGCTGAAGTAAGTTGGTGTCCTGGTGGGTCATTGTGTCAAACGGAACGGTTGAAGACACTCAAGTGATTTCACATGTCTTCGCTTGTTTGTTGTAACATGCATGTTTATGTTGTTTTTCATTGTTTTGTTATGGATGCTATTAGAGTGAAGAGCAAGTCCTCGTTGGGAATCGAAGCTATTCAACACTTTGACTCTTTGGGAACTTGAAACTAGACATAGCAAGTGCCCAATCCTGGAAACCATGTGTTGGAGCAGTGGTTGACTGCACAACATCAGCCTGCTCCGAAGCTTGCAAGGCGCCTGAGGGGCCAGCCTCGCAAAGTTTGATGGGCTCATCGGCAACAAGCTGCACGTGGGAGAGATCCTTCATCGCTTCACTCAAATCCAGAAATGCAGGATTGACCTTCTCAGCTGCTCTGGCAAGTTCGGTCACCTTCTCACCCAAGGCCTCAAGGTCACCACTCACCTCCACAAGTTTTGCAGCTTTCGTCTGTCCGACTAGTTCCTCGGCCACTACAGCAATTTCGTCGAAGACCTGCCTCATGGTACCAGTGCACTCCATCATTGACGTCAGCTTGTCCAAAGCATCCTTCAGCTCCTTGGCCTTGTCCTCGAACTTCCTGCTTTCTCCCTGTAAACCAGCACAAAGATCCTCAAAATAACCTTTGAGAGCATATCGACCCCATTCTAGAAGTGCCCACCAGGCGATGATTGGACCAACGTATTTGCATGCTGCCCAAGCTGCGGTCGCTGCTCCTCCGAAGGCAACTGCTCCGGAGGCAACTACTGCCTTGGTTGCTCCGGAGGCAACTACTG
>CAXAMN010027473.1:401336-438365 GCA_963970005.1 Durusdinium trenchii | reverse complement strand
GGAGGCAACTACTGCCTTGGTTGCTCCGGAGGCAACTACTGCCTTGGCTGCTCCAGAGGCAACTGCCTTGGAGGAAACTGCCTTGGCTGCTCCGGAGGCAACGGCAACTGCCGTGGAAGCTGCCTTGGCCCCTCCGGAGGCAACTTTCACTGTTCTGGAGGCAACTGCGTTCGCTGCTCCGGAGGCAGCTGTGTTTGTTGATCCACGATAGTCCGCAATGACTTCCGCAATGGTGCTCATCCCCGGCATCACCCTCGAACTCATCACAAAGTTAAACTGGCGAAGCCACGTATCACGCCTCTCTGCAGCTTCCTTGGCCAGCGATAAACACTCATCAGCCGAGGCCACAGCATGTTCAAAGGCCTGCTGCACTTTGCTCACCAAGGGCATGGTTTTGGACAGCAGCATGTCATATTTCTCCTGAAGATGCGTGTATGGAAAATGACAACTGCAGCCCCGTACGTACTATATACTTTCTTGGGATTTTTGTCATTCACTGGAAGCCGCCTACCAGCCACCAGGAAGAAATGAAATCGAGAAGAAGCGACTTGTGTCATCAAACCCAGGTAGCAAAGGATTGCCAAAAAAAGAAAAGTTGAAAGCTTAGGGCCCCAGGCCACAAGCAAATGGATGAGGATAGCAATCAAGCCCCCATGTGAAGGAGACGATGCTAAAAAAGGTAGATCCTGAAGTGATGCTGAACTTGCTGGTATTGACTCAATGCGGTTTCACATCTGTGTGCATGATGATTTGGGATCATTCGGGTTGAGGCCAGGTACTGCCATTTGGCGGCCGAGGAATGATCGAGATAGCCAAGCTCCAAGTCAGGGAGCCACTCGATTAGACATGCAGGTAGCTCAAACTTCCATGCGTGGCTTGCTAGAATCCTAAATCCCATCAGAATGCCTAATGCTAGGTAGTGGTGGGGTTGATGGGTCTGACCCCCTACCCATTCACCAACCAACATGCTAAGGAAGCTTGGGCGACTGTGTTTCCTTCCATTCCCTGACAGGTCCTCGAATTTGCAAGCTCTTTGTTCAATTCGCTCGGCCATTGCATTCATTTGGGTAATGTCGCGGTCGCTGATAAGTTTCTTCAAATATTCAATGTCTTTTTGAATGCCAGTGTCCAAGTTTTGCAAGGACAGCACACGGCGCTCCGAGATGTCATTATTGAGAAAGTGCCTCAGGTTCGCAGCCTCAGGGGAACCGTTGATGCTGAGCATTTCATGCGTCAACTGCCTGAAGGCCGCGATTTGCTTTGCGCGAGTTGAATGGCTGCTAGCATATTCCTTAGTTGGGAGTGCCTAAAACAACAACAAAACTCAATGTCGTATATTAAATAGACAAAGAGACAATTTTAAAACACACACACATATATATATATATATATACATAGCGGCAAGGCACATGTGACATACTAGTTATTAGGGTATCCCGGTAACCCATATATAGTCCATCCATCTATTGAGGGTAGTCCGTCCATTTTGGGACTACGATGGACGCCAAGACTCCGCATGAAGCACAGTTCGAATCCTCGTCTGCACACATGCCGGCAGGCAAGCCAACACTTCCTCCACGGCAGACATTTGGGGGCTCTCGATCGCATCCATGGTGAAACTGCTTACCATTTCCCTGCCCTCGGAAGATTCAGCCATTGCCAGGCTCCGGCCAGCAGGCACCCCTTCGGCGCTACAGTGCCAAGGCCAAAGCCAAAGGCTCTCATGCAAGCTAACTCAGCAAATGATCGGAGGCTGTTTTTCTATATTTTTCTATATAGTAAGTTCGGCGCCGTTAAGTTTGAGACTGAGCATCATGGTTGATCCCCGACAAGGCTTAACCTAGAGTGAGTGTATCTCCCTGCTCTCGCAGGTCGCAACAGCGACCGCTTGATCTCGTGGTTCCTGATCTCTGAACCATCTTTCTTGTCAATACCTTTCTTCCTCCTTCGACTCGACCCTCAACCCTCCAGCACAGCTGAGCCCTCTTGGATACCACACGCGTGCCGCAGAGGCTCAAGGCACGCAGGGCGGTCAATCATGGCTCCCCGCGGCTCTCCAGGACAACTCTGCTGCGTCTGCTGTCAATATCCTATATTCCTACATCCCATCTAGTCCACCTCCTTCGGAATGGCATGCCTTCGGGGCCCCTTCACGTCCTCAGAATTTTCCGTGTCGTTCCGAAGATCCATCTTCCAAGCAGAAAGGATCGTGACCTCCGGTATACGTGTCCCCAGGGTCGTCTTCATGGCATGTCAATGATCGTCCATGCCGTGCTGAGCTGTCCTTCTGCAGCCTTGTCTTGCAGCGCAAGTAGTCTGACAAGGGAGTTGTGGTGTGTTTCAACTTCCTGCATCATCTTCTCCTCTAGTTGGCATAGCAGCAACCTTCACATGACACTTGACACTAGAAATTAACTTTCAAAAGGCTTGGTAACAACATGTCTCACATGAATTGCACTCATCTGCATTCCATACATTGCCATACATCGAGCAAAAATCCGCCCCGGCACAGCCGCCCGGCCCACCGGGGAACATGCCGAATCGGCGTGTTTGGAGCCCAGCCCAGCCCCTCTCTTTTTCACTCTACGGGCTCGGAGCTCAGAAAGTCCTGCTTCAAGGCCTCCGCCGCTGAGAGGCGCTTCTCCGGCTGCGCAGCCAGTAAGCCTTCCAGCCTGCGCTAGCCATCGGTGCAGCTCGTGCAGCTTTCCGGTGGCAAAGGCGTGGAATGGGGTGAGGTCAGGAAGTCCTGGCAAACCGACCTTTTTCCAGGGCCAGTCCTTTATTGGTGACATTCCAAGCTGCCATGTAATGTTGGGACAAAGGATTCATTTTACTCCAACACTTTGTTGGGGGCAGGGGGGCCTCAACCTGTGCGCACATAAAACAACATGCCCCTAACATTGGAGCTTACCTCGGAACGTCCATAGCACACAGAACACCCTTTCTCGTGGCGCTACACAGGCATGGCTGCGTGCTGCAAATAACATCTGCAGCAAACAAACTTCTCAAAAGCCTGAACCTCTGAAGAGCAAACAACAATCTCGTGAATCTTCTGTATACACCATGCCCTCGTAGACTCCTCCCAACTGCGCTCACTCCAAGGTCCCCCGCAGTTTCAGAAAGCTGCCATGTTGTGGTAGGACCCGCTGCTCCAAGGGCTGAGCCAAATTCAAGAGCTCTTGTGCCTCCATTTGGTGGAGGAGGACATGATTAGGCCACAAAGAGGAATTTGAAAGGGTGGGTGCGAATAGTCTCCATCTTGCTTACTACTGACACTACACGGCACCGGGATTCATAAATGCTGTTGTCATTTTCCGTTCCTCTTGGCTTCGGCCTATCAATCTTTTCACCCTGTTCACATCTATTGGGCATCCTCCAAGGCGAAATGGTCGGCACACCACAGCAGCACTGAAGGCCCGCCTCATCTGACAACTTCCGTTGGATCTGCAAGCCGCCTCAGGACTGACACAAGCTCCATCTGTCCGTCCGTGACGCAGTCAGTCTGTGGCCGGTTGCTTCATGCGTGGCCTGTGGGCGGTCCCCCAGGGGGGTCTGAAAGCCATCAGTGCAGGTAAATGGCGATTCCGAGGTCAGCAATATCTCTACATATTGTGAGAAGGCCCAGGGGTGATTCTCGGATGAAAACCTCCATCAATCGTGAGACTTGATCAAACTGCCGGCAGGATCGCTGCACCACAACGGGTGGGCGATGTCCAAACCTTTCCGAATCATAAAGTATAAAGCCAGGCCTTAACAAACAAAGAACGATTGCCAAGCCAAGGCCATTTTGCCAAGGATATGGCAAAGTCGTTTCCTTTTGTCGACATGGAAAACGCCTTTGCTCCCATAAACTGACATGCATGCACCAAGCCCAAGCCCTCCAGCCTCGACTATCCACCACTACATCCTCGGGGAGGCTACCACCTGGTCAATGGTGCCCCGGTCCGTGTGCTGAACTGGACCAGGTGTTGCTTAAAGACATGGGATGTTCAACGCTCAGAAGCAATATGAAGCAATCTGTTTTGACACGCTTGGCTTCACTAATGATTTCAATCTTCACCAGCAGAAAACTGCCACATTCCTTTACCAACCAAGCACTACAACCATAAGGAACAAAATCACCCGTACACACAAGAACATTTGAGGAAGAGTTTCCTGGGGCTCCCCCAACATGATAGAACCTCATTTAACATGACTTTTTCTGAATCCTCTATGGTCCCAGACCTGCAGCGGCCAGCTTCACCATGTCTTTGGGCAAATTGCCTCAAAGTCCAAGAAAGACACATCAGGAGGTTTCAACATGTTTCAACCACTACACTACACCCCTGATTGACTCATTGGAACCGTAGGGATGCACCTTATAGCACGTACCTTATAGGTCGCATTACTAGCAGGGTCTTGTGGGATGGTGAACATGACCCGGTTCCCAAAGGGAGTGGAGCTTGCGACGATTCTTGATTAGGCAAGCTAGACACAGAGCTGCAGGCTTGTGCACATGTGCAGGTTTTATGGCTTTTTCTACGGAGAAATCCCTGTGTCCATGGGCTAGGGATATTGAAGAGCGCTTGGAGCCATGCCTCTGTTGTTGGGTTCTTGCAGGAGTTTTGGCAATGCGAATGCTGCAGATTCTGATGCTGCAAAACCCGTGCGGTTGGTGACAAACATCCAATAACATTGGAAACTCAGGCGTGCTACCAGCCTGGCCCTCCGTTCAGAACTTGAACGTTTCTGACCACTCCTGGTCTCGGGAAACAAATTGCAACTTAGGGGGCAATTCCTTCAAAGAGTGTAACCCAAACACTTCATGGGACTGCCATCTTTGCCCATCAGTTCGGGTGCTTTGGGAAGGTCTTTCTGGGCAGAATGTATGTCTTTTCTGGTGCTTTATTCCAATCCCAGACGGGTTGTGCCTGATGGTGTGTGCGTACTTCTGCATCCTGCCAGCTGCTGCTAAGCCCCCCCCCATCTCATACTGAACCACGCGGTTCAGGTGCCGATGACCCGTTGCATCAGCGCCAGGTGTTGCAGGCTGCTCTGCACGGGGAAGGGTCGTTGCCCAGTGTAGAGCGTCAGTAGGATGCAGCCCAGACTCCAGACCTCAGTCTGAGTCAGATTCGCCGAACCTGAGGTACGACGAAGGAGGTGTAGGGAGAGTTCGGTGAACCGAAGGAGCTCCATCTGTTCTGGGGTGCGGGGGACTGTGAGAGTACAGTTTTCTCCCCTGTTCTTAACCTTCTTTTTGGGCGCTGGAGTTTCCAACATGAGCAGGTGATCTCCACTGATTGGGTAGGTGAATGTGAAAAGAGAGACAAAGAGAGAGAACTTGTGGGGTTTGTTCATGCGAGATCCTGAGATCACACCCGTGAGATCCTGAGATCGTGAGATCGCAGTTGGCTGTTCTTAGAGGATCTCTTCAAAGACCGTAGGCCAAATGTAGCCAACAACTACCATCCCCCGGATCACCGACCCATTGGCACCTCCACTACAAGTACATTCCCTGGAAAATCCTCATGGAAGTGGAAGACCACAAAGGTGGTGAACTCCACCAAAAGCCCGTGATTATACCAGGGTGAGTCCTGAAACAGTGTCTTCTCGCCGTAACAGGCGACAAGATGAGCTTAGCTGGCTAGCCCGACGCTTCAGAGCCGGGCCGCGTCCGTCTTCTCATCCCAAGCAAGGCCCAGAACGACTTCAGGTGAACGATACTGCCTGGTGCCAATGTGCCTGCTATGCCGCTCCTTCTTCAACCTGTGGCGAGTATGGCCGACGACCAATATCTCTGATGCCGATCTGCATGATGTCATGAGTATTGGTGACCGTAGAGCCCCTTCTAACAACTGACAACGCTTCAGAATAAAAGCCAGTTGAATAGTTAACATGAAAACAACAGGTACACCGGATTAAATGTTTAAGTTGTGCCAATGGAAGAACGCACGCACATATTTGTTCCCAGGATATGTCCTGCAATCCATTTCTGTGACCGAAGCTTTTAGAACGTCTTCCGCGTTACGCAGCTGCGTTTCACCCGAGTGCGCGACACAGCTCCGCCGAAGTCAATCACACGGATTTCCTGGGTGTCAAGCTGACAACTTGTACTGTTGGGATTGCCACTTGTACTGTTGGTGATGTTCAAAACAGTGTGAATGCACTTCTGGGCATTGCTTTCTACTGGTGCAACCAGTAGATTTGCATAAATGAAATCACTGTAGGGACCATTCTGTTGGCCTCTACTTGTCCCTCCACCCCTGAGACTGTCTTTGAAAGTCATCCAAGCTGCACATCTGCGCAACCTTTTCAGTTCTTGCCCATCTTTGCGTGGATGGGGCACCTGAGTCCAAGCACTGGAATATATATATATATATTCACATATATATCATATCTATAGATAGAAGCCTATAGAAGCACCTGGCGCTTGAATTCTTGGGCCGAAAGGATCTACTTGAGAGACATGAGAAGGGACACTCTTCTGGTACCTGCGTGGATGTGCCTACCCTGGGTGCCAAACCGCAAAAATAGATCTCTCTGACTCTGTCTGAGCAAAGGCATTTTCGCTACATGCCGGCGAGAGGCCATATCGCCACGGGAGTCCTTCAACATGGCATTCCGACATTTGATGTCCTCAGAAATCGCTGGGTGGCACTCGCTTCGTCGCATGGAACATGGCACCCCTTCACCCAACGATGAAGCTTTTTCAGTAACAACTGTTGGGAGCCAGCGTGCAGCAGGATGTGGGATCTGAGAATCAAGAACTGATCTACAGATCTACACGACTGTTCTTTGAGCCAGCTAAACTTGAAAAAGCTTCCTCCATTTCTTTAGAGCTGGAGGAAGTTTCCGATCGGGGTTGGGTATGCTTGGGAAAGATGCCGGGCGTCGGTATGTGTGAGGCCCATGGCACTCAGAAAATGGAGGCACTGCAGCATCTGGGATCCAATCGTTCGGATGTCTCCTCAGTGCTGAGCAAAGCAAATGTGGCGTAACATATTTGGGAGGTTTGACTGTTCAAAGGATGAGTGGAAGAATAGGACACATGGCACTCGTGTACAATTTTAGTCAGTTTAAGTTTTATATTTATAGTTTAAACTTAACTCAGAACCAAGTTCAGGAAAGGCTCTCAGTAGTAGTCCGCGATCATCAGTGTCTCCTTAGACCAAAGCCACATGTCCTATCAATGGCCCTGCCCCATGTAGCCAAAGGTCTTGAGGGAGATTTGAGTGGCACCGCTTTACATCTCTTGACCCGCGGTCTGATGTGACATGTCTGGTGGCACCATGTCTTCATGCCAATGGGTCTAGTCCCGGAGTCTTTTTTGCACCGTTCTCCCATTTTGGATTCAAACGGACTGCTTTCAGCACAAGTCACGCATGAAATCAGAGAGGCTGATGTCCAAGAGCTCCTGGGCGAATGGAGGCATTGCTTAAGGCCCATGGCACTGGAGCCCTATCATCACAAGGAGGCCTGTTCGAGGAGTCATGGATCTAGACGTTTGAAGCCACTGGTGGCTTTGGAAGTGCCAACCATGCACCCAAACATATTATGGATATTTCATGATGTTTCTGCTGATCAGTACTAATCAGGTGTCAAGGAGTTTCCACACCAGTCATTCCTTTCTCATTTAGCCTGACAAAAAGAAAGACCCCAGACTCAGACGCCGATCCCAGCACTCAAAGCGTTCCACCTGAAAAGCCGCCAGATGCCACCAAGCGGCAAAGACTAAACAGCAATGCGCCACGGCATGGGTGAACTCCCCCAGGAGCTTCACGCAGAAGCTCTGCCGACCCGGGTCACCTCACCAGGCGTGCGATGGCGCGCATGGCAAGAAACGGCGCGCACGGCGTGCACGGCGAGCATTGTGCACGCCATGGTGTTGGAGAACGGATTGATCTGAGAATGGTGGAAGAGCCAAGTGGCCCCCAATTTTGATGTGGAACATGTCGTCATGGACACACGTGAAAGTACCGGCAATCCAAGTGGCATCTTAAGATCTCTCTCAGCAGCTCCGCTTCTGCATGTGCATGCTCTTTATACCGCGGCACTCCTCGCAAAGAGAGTCGGCCATTCTGGGGGAGCAGCATGAATCAGAAGGATGAAAGGCCATGCTTGCCCAGTCGAACACACGCATCTCCCAGGTGAGCCAAACGTGAACAAGAAAACCATCCCTAGGGATCCAAGTAACCTTCTCAGAAGGTGATTGGAGACACTGTTATGTAGGTTTGGAGGGTCCAAGTACCTTCTGAGAAGGCACTTGGATCCGTAGGGCATTGAAACCCATTGGTTCTGCAAGTGTGTTGGCTCACCAGGCGGGTTGTATGGATGTTGTCGAAGCCGTGTCTCTGCCGGACCCTCCGGTTTGGCGGAACAACTCCACTTGGCGCTTGATGCGGAACCGCCTTCTGCTTCCGTGGCAATCATAGGAACGAAGCATGGGACTGGAAGGATCTGGAAGAGTTGAACTTGGGCCATCAATGGGGTAGGGCTCAAGATTGCTGAAGCTTTCCCAGATCTACTTGTAGCCCCAGTCTCTGCGAGGAGACGCCATCAATGATTCCATACATGGAATGTCTGGGATAGTTGAACCATCCTTCAAAGCCGACTCATCTTTGTGACAAGTCGCCTCCCAAAAAAAAAAGTGAAATGCCATGTCCAACAAAGGATGTTTCACAAGGGGACGGGACTAACGGAAATGCAGCTACACTGGATTTAAATCCTGCTACCCTAGGTCCATCCAGGTTTGTCAAAGTATGGCCACTTTGCGCGTTGAGCTCACTGTTTTTTTTTCAATCCTGTTGCGGTGAAACGCGCCGCATGATTGAGCCTATGTACATGACATGTGATCTTTTTATGAAGCCATTCTGGGATTTGCCCTTTGGGCGACATCCGCTGTAGCATCAAATAATGTTGATTCAAGGCGAGATCAGCCAGAATAACACACAACATGCGATTAACATCATTCATTTGTTCAGCAAATGTTATAATTCAACTTTCTTCAGAAAGCTCCATCTACCCTCAATGGGTTTCTTGTTTGGCTCTCTGAGCTTCACGAATCAAAACTTAACGCCAGCTTTCGCAGGCACTCTGCCTGCAGCTCAAGCAGCTCGGCGGAGGCATTCTTCCCTTTGCGGTAGAAGCTGGTGTTCGGAATGGCATGCCACCCGCCGTCGCGCAGTTCATAGCCCATCTGGCGCATCATGGCCAGGCGGAAGTCCCAAATCATCCGATTGAGCATCTCAGCGCCACCGAAGTCGCTCATCATCAGCTCACGGATTCGTTCCTCATCCTCCGTTCCTCATCCTCCGGAACCGAACACCGAGCATTTTCGGTGAAGACTTGCAGGCTTTCCTTGCTTCGGCTTGATTGTGCCACGATGTAAGCAAAGGAACAGGCTGCTTTCGTTGGAACACCGTCCAAGGTGGCCTTCCCGATCTCGAAGACGCACCACAAACGTTCGTAGACCTCTGAAGCGGACGTATGGATCACGACCATCCCTCTGGCTTCATCGAAGGCTTGTTGGCTCAGCTGATTCATTGTTGACAAAACTCGGCCAAAGGGATCCAGTTCCAGCTGCTCTTGAATAGTGATGACGTCACCCGGCTGGTACATCGAAAACACACAAAACCAGCAAGCAGTGGCCTCCGTGATCGTATAGCGTGCGAAGTGCAACATCAACGCCTCAGAACACTCATCGATCTCCTCTGCCCAGGCATGTGAAATCATCACTTCTGCTGCTAGTGGCTGAGGGTTCAGGAGCAACGCCACACTGTTGCCAGTGCCCAGGGTCCAGGGTTTGACAAACAAATCGCAGATCTTGTACATGTCGACCTTCTCTTCTTGCACCAGCGCCTGGTAGACCTGCGTCGCCTTACACGCACCCAGGAAGCCATGGAACTGCGTCGCGGACATGGCCCACCGCTCGGGCGGCACGGCCGAATTTCCAGGTCCCTCCAGCGGCAGCCACCTGGGCCGTTCCGCTTCTGCAACGCCTTGTGCAACGCCTCGTTTCGGTGAGAAGACACCGAAAGCGGCCTTGTTCTTACGTGGCGAGCCACCGGCCGCCTTGGGCGTCTCGTTGAGGGTGAAGCGTGACTGCTTCGATCGGTCCAGTCGTTTCATGGAACATGTGAAGAACTAAAAGGATACACAAAGCATGTCTATACAAACGTGAATGACAAAGACCTGCGGTAGGTGGTTGGACCAAAAGGCAACGCATATACCGCGCTGACCCAACGTCAGATGGTTTCTCTTTGGCATGAGTTAGCAAGGTACTATCAATTTCAAGCTTGGACAGGCGCGTCCTTTAAAACAATGAGAGGAATTCTCCAATCTGGCAACAGCACGTGGTTAAATATGTTAAATGGAGGCAGGCTGATGAACACAGGGTGAAAAGACCACACACCACCACCCTAAACCAACACAATCAAGAAGTTCCAGCGGCAAAAGAGTTGAGGGGACCGTGAACAATAGGCAGTGGTTCACTTGGCAGGTATGTAATCCGGATCAGGTGATGGAAAGAAAAGTGTAAGAGCAACGGAAAGCGCCGGCCACACTGAAGTTTTCAGCAAGTCTGCTCCTCTGCTTCTGCTGGTGCTTTTGAAAAATGGAGGTCGGAACGAAGCTCAACCCCCCAAAAACACATAAATCCCACTTGGTCTCCGGATCTCCGTGCCCACTGGCCCCACTCCCGCTCACCGAACTTGCACCGACCTCGGCCCGACGACGCCAACGCCGCGGTCGTCGCGGCCTTTGACGACCTTCACCGCCACCGCGTGCTTGGTGGTCTCATCCACGCACGCGAGGACGCGGCCGAAGGAGCCTTCGCCCACCTGACCGGGTGACACGGGTACCACGGTGGACGGTGCAGGAAATGCGTTGCGTGTCCCGTGTGGAGGTCACAAAAGCTGAAGATGGCTGAAGTAGGATGACCCGGAGTCCAAACACCAGTGTTGAAGGGAGAAACAGCATTAAGACGGGTCCGGGTTCTTGGGTCGTATGACGTCTGCCATAAACGCTTTGTTCTTCTTCCTCGTCTGGACGGACTGGTCTTCACTCCTGCGAGTAGGTCAGGTCATCAGGTTCTGCGGAAAAGAAACCACGCCGTGCCTTTGCTCGATGCTTCTACCCTTCTTCTCATGGGCCGTCCAGGTGTCAGGGAAAACCGTGCGTGCGAGAAAACTTCCGCCTTCTTCTTCACCACATATCTGCCAGCAGCCCCCAGTTTCATTCCTTTGGTCCATTGAAAGTGCGGCGTATCTCTGTTCCACTTTCCTCGGTAGGTCGCTGCGCTGCTGGTGAGCGATCACACGAGCGGCCATGTGGTAGACTGGGCCAGGGCCACTAGGTGGCGCCGAGCGGGAAGGTGGGCAAAAGAAAGAAAGGACTGCTTGTCATACAAGAACGAGAAAGTCATAGAAAGTCCAAGTGGAATGCTGAGGTCAAAGTTTCAAGGATCCAAACCTCTCCAGAATCTGAACGTAGTTCTCTAGGATGGTTCTACTGGACTCTCTTTGAGCACTCATTTTGCCTTCCAACCACCGTGCTCCAGCCCCCTAAAAGGCCAATTTGGGGATGTCATGTGCAAGCTGTATGGAGGAAGGGGAGGCGGAGAAATGACTCACATCTCCAAAGTCATGCAGTTCATATGATGCCGCTGCCCAGCTCCAATGGAGTGCATATATGAGTCTTAATGCTCTAGTATGCTCTAAGTAGTTCACTTCGCCGAAAAAACACCCGCAACGGCGGTGGCGGTCGAACTGTTTGGTCGCTCGCTGACGAACAAAGCGAACTGCAGGACCGAAAGCAAGAGCAACAAATTGGTTGGTGGACATTTCATCGCGAATGAAGGTCTGTCACGCTTGTGTTCCCGGCACACATGAGCACACAAAGGTTCACCTTTTCCACCTGGTCTTTTCGGAATGGGGAACCCCAAAACGGCTCAAAAATGCCCCCCCCAAAACGGCCCATTCAGGATGGCGAAAAGGATGGCTTCACTCACTGGATGCGAAAGGTGACGTTCCTCAGAGTCTTTGGACCGAGGAACGTTCTTCGGAGTTCTCGCTTTCATCGCTCCGTTCTTCACCTGTCTGCAGTGAGTGGGTGGGGCTGCCACTCACAGCCTGACAGCCGTGCTCCACTGAGGTTTGTGGTGCTCACACCGTGGTGCTCCACCTGAGGTTTCGAAGGCAAAGGCCTCTAAACTGCCCAGTGCTGCTCCAGATGCTTGGTTTTGGTCGAATGAAAACCATGGGAAGGTGCATGGTCCACGGATTGCTCCAACTCAGACTCGGCGCACTGGTGGATTCTCTCGGACAACCACTCCAAAACTCACGACATCCGAACACAACTTAAATACAACAAGTTGACAACCCCACTAGTCCATAACCCATGACCCCCAGGAAGGAAAAACAACAACACAACAAACCAAACCAAACACCACAAGTTGCAAATAAACCGATGATCCCTAGCCACACGGCCCCCCCCCCAGGCAGGACTGTAACGCCTCGCCTTTCCCTTTGGCATCTCGGCTGCGGCTGCGTTCCCGCTCGAGCCGCTCTTCTGGATCTTCACCTGACGGATTCGATCGCTGCGCGTGGGGCGTGGAGGAACCCGACTCGGGCCCCACAGGGCCCCGAACGGCCCAGGACTCCTCAGGTGGTTCGGTGCTCAGATCCTCGCACCCATCCCTGGCCCATCGAACCGAAACAGAGGTAGTTGCCAGCCCTTGGGCCATCATTTTTCTTTGAGGTCATGTCCTGCACCTGATGGGGGCTATACGTATCGCGGGGGAGGTGGAATTCCTTCCATTCGCGTCTTAGACGCCGTGAAACGAATCCACGGGATATCTGGGGTGGAATTCCGACTCCTTCAGTTTCTCCTGGACAAGAAGTGGGGACACCGGGGACACCACTCCCCCAAGAAAAGGATACACCCCAGAAGATTAACATGGAAGTTGACAACCCCTGGGTTATAAAGGAAAATCGTCTTCTTCTCAGGTTCCATGTTAATCTTCGGGTGTGTAAAGGATGCTAAAGATTGTCCACTGACTGGGTCCTGACTTCCATCTTCTTCTTTTGAAAAAACACAGCTGCGTCCAGTGTCCAGTCCTTGCATGTTCTGTCTCTTTAGCCCCACCTCCATTCACCGCATCACCTGGCTTGGTGGCCTCGATGCCATCCTGACAGGGTCTTTGAGTCGGTACCACACGCTCCCTCGGGCAGGCCCTTTCTCTCTCACCAAGTCCTTTCGCATGCGAAAGAACAAAGGGTTATCAAATACATTGGTCAGGCTCCGAAGCCGTGGTTTTGGTTTCAACTTCTTTGGTGTATATGGTCCAATATGGTCCGCTATCTATACAGCTACCCGCGCGCAAAGAAAGGCAAGCACTCGGCTAGCGCAGCTCAAGTGCGGCTCAAGCAGCTGAATCCCAGGCATAGAAGGTGGTGAACTGCTTCTTTTCGCCCAGCATGGACGAGAACTTCCTCAGTTGGTGGCGCAAGATTCTCAAGCTCAAGCCCGGGGGCGGGGCATGCTGCATGCTCAAGCCTTTGGTCCCCACCTCAACCAATGGAATGTTACTCCCACTTCTCGGTGTTGTGATTCTTGAAACCGTTTGTGCCTATACCAGGAGTCACAAAGGGGTGGTTTTTAGTCGCTAAGTGAGTGGATCATGGGCACCCCTATCCTCTAATAGGCACCCCTTTGTGACTGCTGGTATCATATAACTGTGCGTGCTGTGTCTGAGATGCGGAGTCTGTCATCGTGACCCATACCTCGTCCCTGGCACCGGCATGCATCGGCCGATTTTTGCTGACCCCTTCGGACTCCAAACCACAGCAGTTTCCAACAGGTTCAACCAATGTTTCCACCCAATTTCAACCAGTTTCCAACAGCTCTTCTCAAATTTTCAACCAATGTTTCCACCCTTCTCAGGAACTTGACCATGGCATCCAGTCTTTGGCATCCACAGTCAGTTCAGTCAGTTCGCACCGAGCAGCGCGACGGGTTGGGCTAGGTGATTCTTCAGGGACTCTAAGCGCTGCGTCATGACCTCGGTCGCCGAGGGAGCGCGTCCGCGTCCGACCGGGCACAGAGCAGGAGCCTCCCCTGACGATCAGGATGACACCATTAGCACACCCAAACCATCGATGGGACTGGCGGGTTCTTATATACCGATCACTTGACTTGGGGTGGTTGGAGGGGTCGTTTTGGGCGGCTTATCTTCCAGTCCCATTCGCCTGGTCTGGGACATGCTGTCTTCAGAGTCCTTTACGGCGCGTGGCTCTCCTGGTCTCGCGTGGCTCTGGTGGGTCAAGAAGGGGCCCAAGGACCTATCAACAAACCGGTGGAAAAAGATGTCATGACTTCTCACTGTCCATTTTCATGCCAAGCGCCATCAATTCCTCTGTGGCTTCTATCGATGTTTTATATGGGAATCGCACTCATCCATCGGATTCATCGACCCACCGCAGGTTTGCCTTCGCTCTCGCCCAGTCGCCCGAGCCCAGTCGCCCGCCTGCCCGAAGCCGATGAGACTCTTTCGAGCCATCCGGACCTGCTGAGAGACGTAGGTCGTACGGCGGTTCCGCGTGCGCTTCCGCGTGGTACGGTACGTTCCGCGGGTACGAACGAAGCCATAAGCTTTTTGAAGGGGGAAGAACGTCAGGTAGGTGGATGAATCAAACAAAACCCAGAGATGGATGGAAAGTGATGGAAAAGCTCTTCATAGCAGGGAGGACTCATGAATCAACAGTCAACACTAGAGAGATGAGATGATTGGTTGGCGGGTGAGGGCATGCAGGTGGTTGGCCCTCAGAAGAGAACTTCATTGATCACTTTGGCCGCTTTGCTATGTACAAGCAAGACGCAAGGGTAACCCACCAGCTGTCAACCAAGGATTCCGAGCATATCATTTGTCAATCGGGGATGGAAGCGGACTGTGATGTCCGTCCTTGCGAAGAATTGAGGGGCCGGTGCCATATTTTGGGAAGACCCATGTCCAGAAAATGCACACATTGGTTCGCACAGTAATTAGTCGCCAAGGTATGCTTGGGGAGGTCCCCTCCATCAATCAACCAACAGCAAAAGGCCATCTGATTGCGGCTCGAAGATTGGCTTGATGAGTCGACTCCCAATCTTCTTAGTTGGGAATATCCTATCGTCAGGGCCCAGTGGATGATGATGGGGCCTGGTTGGCCGACATGACGCACCCCTAACGCACCCAACGCATCCCTTCTGCCCCGAACGCTCAGCTGTAATGGAAAAAAGCGCTCGGTCCAACTCTGGGGTAGCTCTTTAAAGTGCCAAGGGGCTGAGTCGCGATCTCCCCACTCAGGTTTCCTTGGATTTGCTTGTTAGGAACCTGGAACAACATACAACATATTTTCCCACAATATTATGCACGGGATGCGCCCAGTTATAGGGAAACATATTTAAAAACGCCTGATCTATGCTAAACCAGGGTTTCAGTAGATCCAGGTCCAAGTCATCCAGGCGCTGCATGTCGTCTTGCACCTGAGTCGTTGCAGGGAGGGGGAAGCGGTGGGGTTGAGAGTCAGAGGTAAAAGCAAGTATACAATATGGTACCATTACCTCATATTTGGGCCTCCAACAAGGTGCTGGGTCAAGGGTTCAGCTCTTAAGTTCGTATGTCAGTCAGAAAAAAAAAGGTTTGAGCTGAACTTGTGTAAACACCCTCTGGACAGATCCGATATGGACATGATTGTGTAAAAACATTCGAACACACATCTGTTTCCCCGCCTCTCTCCTGAGGCTTCGTTGACTGTCAAGCCCGACTGGTGATTCAGCGGGTGCTGAACACAGGCCATGACCATAGCTTGAGCCTGCCTCCCCCCGAAAGCTTTAGTTGACTTAGAACGACCCCACAGGGTCAGGATTCAGGATGCCTAAAGTGATCCAACACGCAAGCCTCCCAAAAAGAGAATAGCCCTCCAACCGAGAACTAGCGTCTGCCTAGCGCTTGCCTGCCGCAGGCACCTTGGTCAAGGCCTCTGAGACCATCTTGTTCACTTCCTGAGAGCTCCAAACACGGTCAGAACCCACACGACTTGGCCATTCCTCCATGGGCCGAACTCCAGAACTCTCTGGGCCTCTCAGGATGTCGGTCTGTGCCATTGGTCCTCTCAATCCACAACTGTCCACTGACTAAAAGATACAGTACCATAGTCAGTACAAACGAGGAACGTCGCCTTGCTTCCAGCACATCCTTGGCGCCTCTGCTGCTGCATCCCGCATCCCCAGGACCTTCAATCTCATGTACATCGGTTTTTTGCTGCCCAGTGGCCATGGTTCCCTCCGGTGGGAAATCCTTCGCAGCGATCCAGGGACCACATCTCTGGATCATCTGATTCACCTTCCGCGCCGGAGACCGGGCGAAACCAACACATCCGCCCGGGGTCGTTCGCTGCGGCGGGCGGTCTGCGAGCGGAGCACGGGATGGTTCGTTTTCGGCAGCACGGGACGAAGATCATGAAGCCACTTTCTGAGATTTGCATGGTGCTGATGCTTCCCTAGGGCTCCTGGCCCATATCCTCAGGTTCGGTGGTTAGACCCCCCTGGCACCCACCCCAACCATCTTCGAAACGGAGGTGGTTGGAGCCCTAGGGCTTGTTCATCTGAAACATCTATGAAAGTCGATGGAGTATATCCTCCCATACGGGTTTCAGCTGGCAAGTCATGGGCAGTTCATCGACACCATACACATCATATATACTTCACCTTCCTTCAAGTGAACTTCTCAGCACCTGAGCATACCTGGGCCAAGCCTTTCCGAGTTGAACTTCAACCCGCCTCGCTGATGCCCGCGAGCAATGCTTGGCCACAGGACTTGAGAACCGGATGGTCGGAGACCATCAACGCCTTGCCGAAACCGCGGACCGACGGACCGAAGAGCCGAGACTCGGATTGGCCGAAGGCACTCACGGGGTGATGCAGGGTGATGTCTTCAAAGCTGTTTCGAAGTGCCAGTGCTGGGCCATCCCACACAGCCAAATGGTGAAGGGTAAATCTACGGTGGTTGGTCAAGTGTGGGCAGGAGTTGAGCTGTATAAGGATGCCGGGTTCCATTGGTCATCATTTCTGTTCAACAGGCCTGGTTTTTCACTGCGGTCATTGCCTCTCAAGGCAACAGCCACCTGGTGTATCAACTATGGCTGGGGAGTAACCGATGTAACCCCACAGCCAAGTAAGAGATAGCAAGAGGACAGGATCAAGAAAGGCACCGGTTCAGCCCCTATCTACTTCTAATTACTTCTACTACTACTACTACTACTTCTTCTTCTATTCTGCTACTACTACTACTACTGCTACTACTACCACTACCACCACCACTACCATGACGACGAGGCTGCTGCTGCTGCAGCTGCTTGTTGTTAGGTGCTTTCTCCATTCACTCTCCCCCACCGCTTGCTAAAGGCTGGGAGTTGATGATACAACATCCATCATCACTAGACAAGTTGCCAAATCAAGTGATCCATCATCTTCCAACAAACTTGCATCAAACGACTTGGATGAACCATTGCTTGGCCGAGTCATTGCCGGCCCTAAACGGCCCCCGGTCGGCCCGTTGCAACGGAAGGATAAGCCAACTGAAGTTGTAAAGCTGATAGGAACATGCAGTAGTGACCGGTAGCAGGAGAATGAGAAACAATTCCGGTGCGTCACGTTGCATTTTTTTGTTGACCTGGGTTCAAGATTGATCTGATTGAAGGCACTTGTTGGTTGCCACGTGACTGTGTGGAAGAATCGCTTCCAATATCTTCCAAAAAACAAAAAACTCTAACTCCATGTGCTTGAGCCACTGATGCCGCGACCGGAGAAAGCTGCTTTTTGAGGAGTCCGAGCTCTGCTACATCAGCATCAGTGTCAAGGAAGAAACTGTTCAACGTGAAGGCTCCTGCTTAAGGTTCACCTGAACAGTCTGGATCCCATCAGTCGAACGTTCGGGTTCTGAAGAAGCTCTGTTGCTACGCCCTGTGGCAGCAAAGGAGGAATCCATCTGGGAAAACAGTCCAAAGCACGCGACTGGTCGCTTGTCGCTTCCTGTTTCTCCGCGGGTTGAATAGGGCGTCGTTTGAGCTTGCAGACTGCACAGTCCAAGAATCATGTAGATTCATGGGTGCTTATAATTTCAATCCCTTCTCCCAAATCTGAAAGACAACCTCAACACGTGCCATACAGTATATACAGTAATTGTGTGTGCGCACTTCCATCTGATGGCCCTCAAACATGGCAGAAAACTGTCCTAGGTTCTTCACCGCGACCTTTTTGATCCCCCTGGAGGTCACTCACTAACTGGCCTCTAAAGCAGAGGGTCACTTAGGGACCTTAGGCACTCCAAAACAGGTCACGACCTTGAAAAGGCCATGTGCTATAGAAGCAGCTTTTGATTGGAGGATCGAACCGTTGGGGCCCGATGTGGGGCGAGGGCTAAGCCAGCCCGTTCTGGCCGAAGCCAGCCATCCAGGCTAATCCATCCCTACCGCTTTGTTCCACCCCCCCGAAAGGGTGGGTTTTCAATGCGCCCAACTCTTGGAATCGGGCATGGGTAACCTACCGTATCGTCTTTTCGGGAGAACCTCTGCTCCTCCCAGATCAGGGACCCTCACTCCTTCAGTTTCTTCTGGTCAATGAAGGTTAACATGTTTCTACCTCGGTCATCCGGTGTCCAATAGACTACCCTACCTTACTTACAGGCCTCCATTGGACACCCATTGGAACTGCTAGGTACCTGTTCATCTGGCTCACTGGAAACCCCCACCGCTCCGATGGTGAAAAGGTATGCCACAGGCATCCGAATCCCTAGACGTCCAAGACCATTAAAAAAAGATGGTTGACCTGGTTTTTGGTAGTGTAAAATCCTTAGTTGATTCGGTAAAGCCTATTGAATCAATGGTGGTTGGAAGCCTAGGGGAATCGCAACAAAACTCCTGAGAGAAGCGATGACTGGCATCCGATGCCAACGGAAACTGCCGTCTCGTCACTCAGAGATACCAAGCCAGCCGATGAACCTGGACGGCAGAAACGGGCGGGGTGGGCAAAACCAACGCCAGTAGTGTCATGAATCTTTCGTTCAAGACCCCTGATCAAGGGTGTGCTGAGGTATGTTCAGATGATAGGGAGAGGAAAGAAGCTCCAAAAAACCTTCCTGGATCTGTTGCCTTTTGCAGTCTCCGGAGGCTTGGGACCGCCATCCCCTGATCGACCATCCCGACATATTCCGGCCGACGGATCACCCCAGCACCTGATCATAGGAAAAGGACCCCAAATGACCCTTCAGCTGGCCCAAACAATTCTTAGTATTACATAGTGGTTTCAGGAGTAGATGGCACCATCCCTAAGTTTGGTGGCTCACATCCCTATTACTAAGAAACACATGTAGGGGTAAGAGCGCCATTTACTTCTGGAAGCCACCCACTGCATGTAAATGAGATGGTGCTCAATTGCGCTAAAAATTAACACCACCCCTCGCAGGCTGAAGAACTGTGGTGCTGGAGATGCGGATGTGCTGAATGTGGTTGGCTGGGTCAAGGCCCAAACACCTAAACCTTGGTAAACCTTGACCTCCTTCTGTTCCTTTTCGGTACGACCCACAGCCATTTCTGAAGACACCCAAATCCCCACAATTCCTTGCACCTCCCACCATCTCTGGCTCCGATCTTTCCCGGTCCCCCTTCCTTTTCACGCTGCTTTTGGGTCTCTCGCAGTGGTCAAAGGCTGCACGAAAATCGCCCGTGAAGACGAGCCAAACGATCTTCCTGTCCCGGTCATAGTGCGCTGGACCGCACGGGACCCAAGAGGCGCTCTCGGCGGTTGTAGCCGAAGGCACCCTTCGCAGTTGAACACGCGCAGATGGGGCGCCGTTTCATGCGCCGTGAGTGACGACCGAGAACGAGCAAACAGGACATGTTCCATCCACGGCCAAAACAAAACAGTGCTTGCTGGTGTTTTCACGTCTCAACATGTCACACCGGTTTGTCACAGGATTTCTCATCTGCCTTGGAAGTCAAAGTTCAAGCAAATGAGATGCTTGTCCCATCAGTGAATTATCCCAATTTCCCATCTTGACGTGGTGGCTTCACACCATCTGCTTGCCTCAAAGGAGTCAGTCCATGATCGTTCGACTGGGCGAATTGCTGGGGATGAGCTGCTAATAAGGAAATGCCCAAAGAGAAAGCATATTGAAGCAGCTTTGCCTTGACAGTTTATAACAGGTCTAACTTTGAGTCACACTGCATACCCACTTTCTTTGGATACGATTCATACCGGGTCCCACCAAGCAAATGTCACCAACACTCTAATGATATGGTTTCGTCAGGGCCTGGTTGATTTATCATGGTGGACCTTGACTGGTCACCCTTGACTCGCCGGTCGCCCGACAAACTCGACGCCATTCGCCAAGTCACATGAGGTTCTTGCAAAGAACACCTGACAAACTCCAAGCTGGGAGTGTGGAGCACAACGGGGGAAAAACGATAGGATGTACCGTATATCATCGCATGTCATTTTATCTGCCTGGGCCTTCATATCATATAGGTCAATCCATGGACGCTGTCTAGGCACCGGGCCTTCACAGGGGTGTCACATGGAGATCCACCAGTAGTGCATTCCATTGGAGATCCCTGGTGCATAAATCCGCACACATATCGCATCTCTTGCTCCCTGCCCCTCCCTCAAAACTGCAGATTCAAGGCATTGCATAGTACAGCAAGCCTACTTGAAAGAACCTCTTTAAGGATACTTGGTGTCATAAGGTGCTATCATCTTGCAAACCTTGTAGTGCTATCGTCTTCTCAAGCCCTGTCAGTTTAGGCAGGGGAACGGGGGGAAGGAGAGGAGGCCCGCAAAACAACTATATTAGACACATAGACCATTAGTCAAAATTAGTCATGTGTTAGATGGTTCATGCATTGGACTATGTCAGACTCAATCGTCATGGAATGGAGTCAAAAGGATCAAGGCTTCCCCTAGCTGGGGATGATAGGCACCTCATCTGAACCCATCAAGCCTCCCACAACACCAAACACACAGACCGACCCCTTCGTCGGGGAAGACTTCACACATATGCAGCCCTTACCGACCAAAGGCACCCAGCCCGAGACGGGTCTCTTCCCTCCTCCCCCAACTCGTTCGGTTCAAGGCGCCCTTGGTATTTTTCACCTCGAGAGCGCTCAGCAACACGAAGGGCATCACATTATCCCATTTCTCCGGAACCTGGCAACAACACAAGCGGCTGTGCCAGGCAACCGCCTCTCCAAGGTGCGCTGTATACCAGTCTTGGCGGCTGCCCAGTGAAAAACAAGTGGATGATGGGAGCCGGGTAGGTAGAGGAGGACGCCCAAAGTCTTTAACAAACCTAATTAAATGAGATCTGGTGGTTCTGGACCATTTGCTGCAGCGGGGATTGTTTTGAGTGGTTCGTGTTCTGATTTGGCCACAAATGGCATCATATGGCCACAAGGGGAAAGCAAACATGCTCGCGAAAAGTGGCTTCTAGCAAACCAGAAAACCGCACAACCCCAGACCTATTTTCCAACCAGTTCTGTCCATATATAGTATATGTTGTGTCATCCCTTTCTTCAACACACACCTGAGGCAGGCACAATTCAACAGGCTTGTCAATCCAACACTCCATGGGACTGGAACATATGGCTACATGGACCCCCCTTTTGAAATCACCCCAACTGATCAGCAAGTTTGGGCCAGTCCCAGACAGGACATGTTTGGGAATTGGACATCCTCGTGCAGCCAGTCATTGGATTCCAACCAGCCAGCCGCTGAGGGCGGCACGTCCATCTTGCAAATTCGATACACCTGCATCCATCCGCAAACAGGGCGTTTCAAAAGCAAGCGAAACAGATTCATCTGTCTCAAAACGGTTTTGCCAAATGATCAAGGGCCGCTTCTTGAAATATAGACACGTCACAAACACTCAATGGATCTGAACGTTGACATTTGCAATCACTAATGTCACTCTGTAGCCTCTACAAACATCAGCACCGACAAAACGGTGCTCGACCCCGGTTCTAGTCTTGTTGCTTTGATGAATCGTCGTGGTGGCTCTATGCAAGGCAATATCGTCGCCGGATGTCATACATCTGAGTGCCAAGCGGTCATGTAATTGTCCTCAGTATGGCCAGCAGGGCGGTTCATGTACTGTGTCCAGTAGTTAACGCAACAAGCCTCTCATGCTCCAAACAAAAATGGAACGACGAGCGGTGCGCGGGGATCAACATCTGCCTTGCAATGGACCACCATTTCAAGGGACAATATGCAAATCCCGTGGAAGAGGTTCAAGAACAGTTCAACCCAGGCAGAATCATATCATGTATTATACACTGTATGTATATATATATATGTTTGTGTCGATCTATAGTATTCTATAGTTCCTTTTGCCAGTTGGTTTGGATGTTGCCCCAACTTTGAGCCCTAGCCGCTTGGTGCCTGGCACCAACTCCACATTCGCCAAGTGGCTTCCGCATGCCAGCATGAACTACACCAACCATCTTCGCAGGAGTAGCGAACATTGGCACCCAGAGTCTCTTCGCAGGCCCGCAGGAGAGCTCCACGTTTGTAGGTGCCCATCTTCAAGGATGGCTTCCAAACAATCTTCACCTCAGAACAAACTATATTATCATGACAACAGGGCACATGGTGGTGCCGATTGCAATGACCTGCGCTCTTCTCACCCAGATCAACCTAATGAGAAGAGCCTGCGGGAGACAATGGTCGTCAGCGGGAAACAAGGCCGAATTGAATGAACATGGCGCCCGCGAGTTGAATGAACAAGTGTGTCTTCCCCCGAAGATTGCTCAACCACGGCGTGTGGGGATGCAGAACAGGTGACAGATCCTCCCAAGCCATGGCTTGGGAACCCATATCACTGGTATGAACCAGTTCTGATGGACTAAGACTGGGACCGGTCCGGTCAAATAGTTCCGCACTAACTTCAAGGTCACCGTGTCTCCTGGCGAAGTGGCGACGCTTTTCGTGAAGACGCTTGACGTAGACCGTTACGTTCACCGTCTCGATGTCTGAAGCTTTCAGGGCTCCAGTCCAATGGTCCAAAGACCTACACACCCTACACACCCTCAAGATCCTACACAATCTTGAGGGCTCCAGTCAGGCACTGAGGAGGGGCCCTATGTTCCAACAAGCCTCTTTCCCTTCTTCCCTTTCATCGAATCCGAAGTGAGACTCCCGACTTTCGTGCTCACGCGCTGCCGCGCGCTCACAAGCTCACGGTTCGACGCTCCCCAACAATTCATCGTCTCAGCTCCCAGCCCGGGAGAATGCCGCGTCATCGAACACACACAACAATGTGTTCCCTTCTGCTGCTAGGGGGATGGAAACATTCACGCATCACCCGAGAACCGCCAAACCAACTGCTACGTCGATGCCGTGCCTGGAGATTCCTTCACCAACTTCGACACGGTCTCCAAGTCCTTCCCTGCCAGGAGGGACGTCCGGGGTCTGCATGAAGACGATTCACCGAATCCGATGATACGAAGCAAGCAAAAGGTGTGGGAGGATGCTTAGGAAACAAAATAGGCAGGATTAGGCAGGGGTGATCACATACAACTCCCCCCCAACAGAAGGCAACTGAAGGGGTGGTTTTAGTCCAGTGAGTGGAGTAGCTGGGCGGATGTGATACAAGTTTCAAGGTCAGCGAGGTTTCGACCAAAAACTCTCAAGTGGGCTGAGACTTCTAATTAATAATTCACTTGCTAATTAAAAATTCATTCTTCAAGTGGTGGTGCTAATTGATAATTCATTCCAAACTTCACCTTTTGACAGAATGAATGATCAATTACCACCACCAGCACCAGCAGCAGCAGCACCAGCAATTGGTCCTGTTATCACCCGGATAACATCAAGCCGCCTCCCCGTGCCACCCGCGTCACATCCACAGAGGACCCCGTGAGGCGAGCCGAAGCGGGCCTTCACAAATGGTGTCGTTCACGCCCACCACTTCATCCCCCTCAAGCACAAACATTCCCGGAACCTCATCCAGGTGCGTGGTGGAACCCACCGGCTATCGGCTTGAAAGAAGAAGAAGACGCTGCAAAACGTCACAGGGCGTCAGGTTTATATATTAAAGACATTGAAACCGCTTCTCTGATGTTCTCGGTCGGTGTCTCAAGGACACAAACACAACATAAAACAACTCAAAGGATCTCGCATCCAGATTATAAAAATATGTGTATGAGTTCGGCCATGTATCATCATGGTCATATCATGCTCGTAGTCCGCACTGCTCTATCCAAGTGGCATCTTCCAGCAAGACCTTTTTGTTCCAGAACTCCTTAGATCCGGTCGTGACCGACCATTCCGGTCGACCGGGGGCCGAGGGAACGGTCGAGAAGTGACCGGTGGCCGAACTTGCCCTCAGATCCTCCAATTGCAACACCAAGCCTCGGTATTGCCACCTGGCCACGGGAGTGACACACCAAAAAATCATCTATTCCCGAATTTGACCCGTGAGTTGAGGAGGAAGAAAGCACGTGTGCATGAATTGGTATGAAGTACCATGGTAATGAATTCGTTCACCACTGGATGACTAAACCGAACAGTCGGAATCTTGGATGAAGAAACTCACTGCAGCCATTTGGGCCATTGGACCTGTGAGAAACTGACGCAGTTCCTCCTCCACCTGGGTCAGACACCCCGCACCTTCCTTGATCTTGGCGATGCCCACGCCGGGTCTGTTGGGGAAGTTCTTCGGCGTCAGCCCCAAAGGCTTCAGCAAGGTGACGTCGAACACGGCACGGCCACCCTCGATGCGCTTCCTCGCGTGCGTGCCAGACCGCCAGGCCCCGACATAACACCAGGTGTCGGAGTCTCCAGTGGATGGTTCTGGAGATCAACTCCCCATGAAGAATCGTGATATATGATATATGTTTATGAAAAACCGTTTGGATTGTAAAACCTCCTCATAGGGGGTGGAAATACATGCATTTACAGCCTTTACAGCCGTGATACGATAGAAGGAGGTTTTTCCGGGCCAATGCCTTGCAGGCATCATTCGGTCAGGTCGGAAACCGGCCAAGGCCTGCCTTCGGCCCCCGGTCACCTTCGGCCCGGTCAGGATGTGGAGGTGATGACTCCATGGAGACAGGAGTGGCGACTAGGTCGACTAGCGTGGGCTCCAAAAATGGTGGCGAAAGAATCAGTCACACTTCGCATGATGTTACATTCATTTTGAATCAGATCTGGTGGGCCGTTCTTCCTGGAAGACCACAAAATCTGGAAGAATCGCCAAGCTCTTCAATCAAATTCCCGGCGCCAGTGATGCCACCCAGTCACACCCGCTTGTTCCACTGGGCGACCGTAGCTCTGCACTGTACGTGCCGAGAACCGTGTGGCCTGCCACGGCGGCACTGCGCTGCCACCAAGCTGGTCAGTCCCAACAGCACCGCCGCAGGGCTACACGATGTGCCCGATGTCACTGGCTTGAAGTGAAGACCTGCCAACTATGGCCATCCAATGTGGCAAAGATTGAAACAGCACCGATGTCACAGAATCATAGGAACAGTAAGAACGGGTTTTCTTGGGAATATTTTTGTGTTATTGATTGCAGCATCGTGTGCATTTTTTGGAATGTTGCATGAAGGGAGGAGCGTGGCCTCTGCAAAAATATCGGCCCTACTCTGCCAGCAAATTATGTTTTACTGACGGCCTTGTGGTCATAAGGCCTAAACGCGAAAATACTATGGCTCTCATCAATGAACACCTGAACTGCATGCTGGCTGATATTGCCCCAGTGTACATCATGATTCTGGGGCTCCAGCTGCTAGAACTTCTGCTTCCGACAGCCAATGGGACATTGGTGCCGCCAGGAGCCACGAAGGAAACTGGTCGCAAGTTGGCACAAGCCAAGACTAACACCACCTTTGATGCGAAAAGACGACACTCACAAAACAAAAACGTTGCCTTCCGTGATCCTTAAACATGTCAGTGGTGCAAAAAGCATCAGGTTGACCCGTCTGCATCACAAAAGTCCAGTATAATAAATTTTCAACATATGGGATGCTACCCATCTGGTGATGGGAAGCCAAGATGGAAGCACGTCTCTACTTGCAGCAGTTCTTGCCGGATGTTGGTCGTCAAGTTCTTGCTCAAATGGCTTTCATTGTTGGAAGCCCCAAAAATGGCCTCTACTACAGCTTCAATGCCCAAAAATCGAGAACAACGACATCCTTTTGAGAACGGCAGAAACACCATAATAGGTGCCATATGGTGCCATAAACTGGACTTGGTTGCACACGACCAAGGTGCAAAAGACCTCTATTCATCCAGCAAGAAACAGCTAAAAAATGCTACTTAAAGTGCCGACCTCCTCACCTTCCCTGGAAGATAAGGGGAGGTTGAACAACCGAGCCTTTCCCAAATCCCCCCCAAGGGTCATCCACGGAGGCTTATCTATGCTTGCAGCCTTGCCACCAACAGTAGGCTCAGCACTTGCGGCGCCATGGCCGGCCTCCGCTTCACAGGACCCAATCTGATGCACCGCGAGGCACCCGCAGCCAAAAATGCCAGCGAGGAGAGCGAGACCTTGGATTGGCCTAAACAGCTGGATTTGGCACATCTCTTCCCCATGCGAAAAAATTGAACCCAGGAAGTGTTGGAACATCACCCTTGACTTCCACCAAAGCAAGGCATGGCCAAAAGTAGAGGATAAACTGGTCTTCTAAAGGTCCCTCGAAGACCCCACTGATCTAGACCATGTCTTCGGTGTCAACCGCGCGCGCTGCGATCTGCTGAGGTCGGTGCGATCTTCTGAGGTCTGCGCTAGTAGGGTGCGGATCGTCCCTGAGAAAGGCAGTTCTCGCTTCGTTTTCCACGGGGAAGGGCAGCCGATAGGTCCTTCAAGAGACTGGGCAGCCAACAGACATTTTGACGCTATCCTCTTAATTTGGTCTACCAATTGGTTGACAGACACATACTCAAGTGTTTTTGGTGCTTGCATGGCATGTTTTCTATGTTTTTGGATGCTGGATTGGAGACTTCTGTGTAGCAGTCGAACCAAGAAGTTGGAACGCCTTGACTCCTGGGGATGCCAAGAACAAGAAGTTGGGAGACCCTTCCAACGCCTCTGTCACTAGCTGCTGCTAACTAAAGAGGGAGCAAAGATGGGTAGTTCGCTTTCTTGCACCTTCAACTCCATGCCAGGTTACGGCTTGGGTCGGATTAGACAAAACAAAATCTACTGTTACTGTATACAGCTTACAGAGCAACCAGAAACGTTACTTGAAAGGGGTCAGGATGTTTCACTGACCCCTTTCTCATCTTGTCTTGCCATAAATCAAGAATTGAGGCAACGTGCTACTGAATTTCTCCACCTTGAACCCATCGGAAAGCCTCCCAATGCAAGAAAGTTCTTGCGTAAACTTCAAAAATATAGGCTAACAGCCTTCAAACAATGCGCTGAGGGAAGAACAATTATTATGGGCTAGTACGGGCAAAGTACGGGTTTTGCACAGGTTGTGAAAACATCATGTTTGTCAAATACCCCGTCCGAGGTATTTTGTACAAGTCAAGTACGGGTATGGCCCAGCGTTGAAATCCACCCGTTATTTCGTCTAAGTGTCACTTCTCACATGTCAAGATCATGTTCTCCACGACTCTGTATATAGTTATTCGCCAGGCAAAAACGTTCTATGAATTGTGTGCATTGTTGATTATCTTTGTGCAGTATGCGAGCTTGGTGGAGGAATGACATCGGGACCTCAGGCACTTAACGGACGCCCATTCAACGTGCCGATTCATCAACAAGAGCCCTTCAGAATGTCAAGAACAACGGGTTCCTGAAGAACCCGATGTTTTTGACCAAACTCAATGTATTTCAGACTGTGAAAACCCGATGTTTGGGTGTTCACCCCATTGAGAAAGAAACGGGTTTATAGTGATGGTTTTGGTGCTGAATATGTATATATAAAATACATATATATTGGGTCTATCCTATCACCAGTAACAGTGGATGATGATGGTTCAGTTGCAGGCCTTGTTTAAAGAAATGTGATGATTGTTTACTGACTGCTACAGATTTCCTAGGACAGAATACGTATGCCTAGAACCTGAATGACCTCTATTTTGGACCACCCACCGCCCAAAATATGGTCTTTTCCGATCAGAATAGAGGTTGGGCTCCAGGTGTGTAATATGTATATCATCACATGCATGATGCAACTGGCTGATGGCTTAAATCTCCACGGCAGAACCGGGTCTCCAGGTCTCTGGGGCCGTGGCGAGCATCATGCCGGGGCGGCCGGGGCCGGGGCGAGTTCCTGGCGCGCTCGATGTGAACGAAGCGGGCGAGGCGAACGGCGGAAAACGTCACCTTTATCGGAAACCGATAGGGAAAGCTTTCAGGGTTTGTGTGCCACAAACTGCTCAGAAGTCAGACTTTGTTTAGGTGTTGTGTTTCATGATTGGCCCAAAGTTGTGCAAATCTATGCAGTTGGTGCGCGTAATGTCATGATTCTTCAAGTGGATTGCCCTACATGTCCCCTCTTCCATCCCACACGTGGGAGGAAGAAGGCGCACACACACAATTGGACCACATGCATTGGACCACATCATCTGCGGAAAGGGTCTCACCGATCTAGGGGAATCGTTCGGGCCCTCAAACAGGACGCTCAAGTTGTTCCAATTGTAGTGAGAACGTCGCAGAAACAAAGAACACACAAGAATACCATTGGCATCAACAAAGCAGTTGAAGTACAGCCAAGAGTAACTTAATATCCCTAGGGATCCAAGTACCTTCTGAGTGTCTCCAATCACCTTCTGAGAAGGTACTTGGATCCCTAGGGTATAGAGCATGGTGAAGTTGAGCAAACACACCTACAAACAAAAACAAGCACCCAAACACCCAACGACCCCCGCCTTTGCCGCCGTCCATAGGCATAGGCACTTTCTCCGACGCCTAAGAGGCGAGCAAATCGAGGCCACCAGGAGTCACAAAGGGGATCAAAGGGGTGCCGAACGAACGGAGGTAGGAGTGAGGTGCCCCTGTCACATCCACTCACTGGCTGGGATACACCACCCAACTCCATGTGAATTGTGACTGACCAGGGTGCACTGGTATAGTGAGTCACCTGTGTCTACCTCCACGTCGGATGGTCTGACCTCACTTCGGAGGGGTCGGTGGGTGTGGGTCGTTGCCGGCCGTCCCCCAGATGATCCGAGGCTCGGACTGATGATGTGACCAGCCCAGACACGACCCGTCTGGGACTGCCGCCCCGGACAGACCCCCCAATACCATCCCAATGGAGGCATAGATGGCAGTCCCAGACAGGTCGCGTCTGGGCAGTGAAGCCTGCGTCTAGCGGCTCTAGCGGCTTAGCCCCAGCAGCGACACGCGTCGGGCGCCGGTGCGATCTTCAGTCCTTCCACCACTCCTACATCCCACTTACACCCCACTCCTACTCTCACTCACTCCCACTCCGACACCTGATCTTCATCACTTCACTACACCCCACCACTCCTCAGCTGCTCAGCTCCCCGGCAGGCTGCCCTTCAGGTCGCACATCGTCCGCACGCTGGCGCCCGGTCTTGGGATCTGAGATGACGTTGAAGGACACGCGCGTGCCGGCGGGAGGGATCACCTGGCAGAAGCGGGTTGCCGGCGGGTTGCGGAGGTTTGGAGGTCCAAGCCTTTGGATGGAAAGTGCATGGATCACCGACTATCAAGAGCATGGGTCATTGACTTGGGGGCATGCCCTCCATGACAGAAGAATATGACATGGGAGTGGTCATTTGGATCCTAGTTCCGACCAATCCTGTACGTGAGCAGCCGGGTGATTCTTTAAATCAAGCGATAGTTGAGAATCGGGCCACCTATGGCTGAGAATCGGATGGGTAGGTGGAGTGGGGTAGGTGCTGTAGGATGTGGATTTGATGAGTCTTCCGAGCTGTGACAGGCCTTTCTATGACCAGGCGACAAGCCGGCCTCTTTGGCTGCCTAAATGCTAGAGGAGTCTTCCATGCTGCACTTTCTCGTCGGCAAATCACGCTGAAAGGGGTAAGAAAGGGCGATCTCGCTGAACTATGTGAGTGAGTTATTATATGAGTTATTGTTGAGCATGATTTTGGAAAGCCTTCTGGCTGGACCCCCGGTCGGGGTGGTTCATGGACACGAGGTCAAGGGGCTACTAATGGACACCCGGAATCCGTGGTGCTGGTGGGTGTTGGTTGAGGTCTGCTTTCCCTCAACCCGCCGCAGACCCCCAGAGTTGGGAGAAGACAACAGCGGGAGGCTCGCGGTCCAAACACGGTCGCTGACCGAAGCGGGTTCGGAAGCTGGAAAAACATACAGCATTGCAGTGTCCCACGTCAGGGGATTTTACGAACACTTCGGGAAAATCAAAAAAAAAACACCACATCACCAATATAATAAGCTAAACATAGCAAAACCATGGTAGCAGTTGGTTCGTGTCCAGGGTTGCGTCTGGCTGATGAATCTCGTGCTGATGGACCTGAGCTCCTCTGGAAAATCCCACCGGTCCCCAGAATCCTTGCTTTGAGGTTGGAGGCCATCGCTCTTAGGTTCCCTAGGGATCCAAGTACCTTCTCAGAAGGTACTTGGACCCTCAAAACCTACATAAGAGTGTCCCCAATCACCTTCTGAGAAGGTACTTGGATCCCTAGGGGTCTTCTTCCATTTAGAATCCACCATTGCCATTGGATTGGAGGCCAACGTGTTGAAATCCTTGGATGTTCGCGGATTTTGGGCCCGGAGAGAGGCAGGTTCGGTGCCCCCAAGGCGCCATTCCCAAAACCACCCTCCGGGCACTTTGTCAAAGGCAACGCAGGAGAGGGGCAGCACAAACATCGCCTGGCGGCATCGATTCGTGTGGACAGATCGCTGGTTGATGCGGGTGAGGCAGTTGATGCCTTTGGTTTAGGGTGATGCGGGGAACACATACTGTAAGGCTTACTACCTGGATCTTCCAACTGCGCCCACGTTCAACGCTTCGGGGCACATGAAGTCTGCCTTTTGGTTCGGAAGATTGGAAGTTCCAGGCCTTGGGCGGTTACTTCTTGAGCCTTCTGGGGAGAAGAAGATGAATCCTTTGCATGTCCATATTCAACAAAGTCCCACATCTACCCCTCCAACAGGGGCCCTTCGGTGATCAACTCCAAGGAATCCGAGGTAGAAGTATCTCAGTTCCCTTCAAAACATGTAACTGCCTGGCCACCTGCAACTGCCTGGAGTCTCAGTTCGTACCTCGATGGGTCCACTTTTCCTGGACAAGGGTCGGAGTTTTATCGTTTTCTCTCTCTCTCTCTCCTTGAAGCCACGCGAATTGCCGAGAAGAAATGCATTGAGCAAGTAAATCCCCACACACACACACACATGGGCTAAATGGAAGAATTAGCACTCTAAAGCACAGGCATTTCAATGGCTAAATCCTCTTATCTACCTTCACTGGGCCCAATAGAAATCCTTGCAGAAGCTGCCCGGTTCAGCTCGGCAGCTGCCCGGTTCAGCTCGGCCTCACCATCATCTTGAAGAATAAAGCCAAACCTCAGCTGCTGGATGTCTGGATGGAGGACGACGTCCAGGATGGGTCCCACCATCCTCAGACCTACCCCTCCAAACCGAGTCTGTTTTTCAGAGTGGCACCTGCGGCGGCGGTTCTCTTCCCGGCCACGGGGGTGAAGTCGCCGCGACGTACTCGCCCCGAGTGAAGCCGCGACTTAGCCGGTCACTTCTCGCCGGAATCTCTGATACTCCCAGTGCGTTCTTCCAACACCTGCACGGCCGGCGTCGGCACGGCAACGTCCCCGAGGCACGGGCCACCACACGTGACTTGGACGGCGAGGTGGAAGAAAGACAGTAACCGGAAACGAGGAGGCGGCCGTGTGTTCTTCGAAGTGGCGACTCATATATGCTTTAGGCGGGGGTTCTATCACATATCTCGTCTGGTCTTCTCAGTGACCTTTATTTGATCATGGGTTCTGGGGGCTGAACCTGGGGGTGGGTGGGTGAAGCTGAACACATCCGCTTTCTGCTCCGGTGCCCGTCATCCACCTCCAATTGCACGTTGTCTGCCCGGGGCTTGCCAGTCTTTTGATCAATCGTGACCTGGGCCGGCCGGATTGGAGGCCCGAAAAGCCTTCTGCCAGGCAACCCCTCCCACCCATGCTAAGCAGAGGTTGCGAGTTGAGAGGGTCCAACGGCCTTCTGAGGGCCTACTTGGGCTGTTTGATGAACATGTCCAAGTAAAAAGTCCTCAGTCTTTGGGGCGCCGGCCTGGTAGACCACTCGCGTCCCCAAGGGCCTTGCCAAGGTTGCTTCCGAACCGGGTGGGGCAACATGTTGGAGTCAGGAAGCTTGGGAGAAAGCCTCCGTGAGAATACTTAAGGACTTAAGGCGGAGGAAACAAGCTTGAACAGGTTAAAGCAGGGTGTCCCGCATCCATAATAGCTATCTAATTATCCAATGACCTCATCCATGAGACCTACAGTCCCACTCCAAAGAGCGATCTGTCATGCCCTACGGCCCATCCGCCCCCAAACATCTCGCGCACGCCGCGAAGAGGACGCCCAAACGCACGCTGCCGCGCTGCTGCCGCAGGCGTCGAGTCGTCGAGCGAGCTCGGCAGAATCTTCACTCAGCCACGCACGGGACGGCGAAATCTCCACACTCCCTGCAGGAGCCCGGCAGGACCTGCCCGTCGGAACTGGGGCAAAGGCGGTTCCTGCGGAGTTCCCGGAGTTGGGGGGAAATCCTAAGACCCTCCGTGGGACAGGAAGAGTTACTGACAGGAAATGGACCGGATCTAATGCAACTCTTCCATGCCTGGGTGTCGTAAGCCGTGGCAACAAGTCACAAGTCTCTGACTCTTGAGCTACACAGTCCAAAAACTAAGAAAGCTCTTTAAACATCTTTAAACTACAGGACGCAGCTAAGAAGTCTACCAAAACCAATCTGGTTGAGATGGATTGAACATGATTGAGCCCATGTGGCTTCAGGCCGAGTCCTACGACACCCCTTGAGGCCCAACTGAGGGGCGCTGAGGGCAGGTTCAGGCACTGAAGTCAGGCAGCTGGCTGGGAAGCTCCGCAGGCTCCGGAAGCTCCGCAGGCTCCGGAATCCGACATCCATGTGTTATGCTCGAGTGTTGCATTCCTTAGGAGTGTTGGCTTCTTGGATGTTTCATATGATGTTCATTGTTTCACCTTGACGGTCATGGAACAAGAAACAACACGGATTCGGATCTGCAGGTTCTGACTTAACCCACATTGAGCAAGCAACCACAACTCTCCCCCGCCAGAAAATCCCCCTGGAATCAATTGGCTGCCTTTGTGCCAGAAAAATCATGACTCGACGCACCAACACCCACCGTCACGAAAAAGCGAGGACGTACTTCACGGGAGCCCCAACGAACATCTTCTCACTACCGTCATCAGGCTGAATGAAGCCGTAGGTTCTGCCGGCCTGGCTCGCCCAGCTGAGGTCCAAGTGAACATTTTGTTGGCCCGAGCTTTTTGTTTAATACTTCAAGGCAGCCGTAATGATGGTCGCCTCCCGTCAGGAGCAAACATATAAACCATCGTCTGTTCGTGAAAAAGGATGGTCTTTCTTTGTATATGTACTACGGTAGTACTACGTGTTTTGTTTATATAATATATATATATAATGTTCTTTTTGTATCTTGTTTCCCCAGGTATGCTGTTGAGGGACCGGTTGGAGCTGTTTTCACGGTGTTGCGTCTTTTTGGTGTTCGTCTTTGGTGGGTCCCGGAGTGGATCCCATAGGACACCTTCTGGGAGTATCCTCCAAGAAGGGCACCGGTCAATGGAACAACGGATCTATAGATCGGAGAGGTCTTGGAATGGAAGACGTTCATCAACAATGGCAACGTTCATGTCTACGGGAAGCACGTCTAGGACACACTCACGTCCTCACGTCCGATGGAACTGGAAACGGCAGCTGCGATTTGCATGCACACCAGTCCTCGTAAACTGATGACTCATCTCGATTCACAAAAGGCCTCAATGAGGATTGCAAAATACAGTAAGCATCATTTTGGTCTACATTGAGTCTACATGAGGGCTGAACAAAGCCTGCCTACACCCTTGAAGATTAACATGGAACCTGAAAACCACTGGGTTGTAGAGGAAAATCGTCTTCCACAGGTCCATTTTCAGGTTCCATGTGGGTCTCTTCCCGGGTGTAGGTTTGTGGGTGAATGCCACAACATCGTCAACTCCCCATCCTGCCCAGCGAACCTGAATGATGCTTCCGGACTTCTGCTTCAGGTGTTCAGGGACCGGCCTAGCGAGTAGAAGTACACGGGCGCAGCAAGCGGAGAAACTGACCAATTCCATTCACCCAGACGCTCCAAACAGCTCTTGGTACCTCAACACCCTAGGGATTTGAGACCCCAGACCCCTCCATATGAGGGTCCGACCCCTCCATATGAGGGCCCACGAGCGTCTGGGCAACATTCCAAAGTAGGCCATACAAAGGGAACACATTGAACATCATGAGGAAGAACATGGGAAGAACCAAACATCGGAGCCCGATTTACCGTTGTTCAAGGAACTCCTCCAGCTCGCTTGCGGCAGCTTCTATAGGTGTCAGACATTCTATTGGGCATCACCCAACAGGTGGCGAAGTCACTGTCCAAGTTCTCATGACCATCTGCATTCTCCAAACGCTCCGTTGAGCAGAACCCGAAGGAAGACACACATGCAGTTGCATCCGAAGGTACCAACCAACCAACCAAGCAACCAACCAACAATCGAAGAAAGAGCGGTGCGCCCGCGTTCATCGCCCCCTCCTGGTCCCTCAACTTGGATTCGACTGATTCGACCCTGTGGGTCTCCGACCGTCAACGTCGGCCTTCTTACGTCCAAAAGTCTTCTTCCCTCAGAATCCTTGGACCCTCCATGGCAGAAGACGAACCTTCTCTCTCTTCTTCGCAGGGGGGGCCACAAATCTGAACCCAACCCGGCCCGGATTCTGAAGGCAAGGGTCTCAGATGTTGACACCCTTCGATCGCCCAGCTAGGGGGCCCCCACCACTTGAACTGCGATTGCGTTTCGGCCGTCAACACGTTCTCTGCTCGGGGGCGTCCAGTCTTGTGGTCCTCTCAAGTGACGCGACAAGGACGGAGACGCGGCGATGACAAGGAGCAAGATCGGTGGCGATAGATGCATGGCGTCTACGGTATATCCGACTACCAGTGGATGATGATGCCCTGACAAAGGCTCAGGGACCCGAAAGAACTGCTACATGTTGGTGAAGGCTCCATTTCACCCTGGCTGTGAGGGTCAAAACCCTGGCGAACTGAGGGTCCTTTCTGAGCCTTTGGGCTATATGGATCCACTGCCACCTTCTGGGGTGATGGGAGACTATTTAAGGTGCCTGGGTCGGGCCCAGTCGTACCGAACCTGAGGAGGTCAGTGGATCCTTAGGGACGTCTAGTAAAGGCCTTTCTCTAAGAATAGTGAGACGATTGTAATAACTATTTACCGACTGCTAGAGGTAGTAGGACAGACCCCATATATATATATATATTTATGCAACATGCAATGCTGCTTCATGCCTAGAATCAATGCCTTAATGCCGAATTATGCCACATGTCTGCGTGAGTCTCAAAGGTTTTGAGCAATGAGGTTTCATCTACGTTTCGAAAGCTGAATTACTTGGATTTGCTTGAGGACCCTGGAAGAACATCAATTTTTACCCCAGAAGGGGACTGACCCAGTTCGGGAAAATGACAATCTCCTAATCATCTTAATAAATAGATACGGAACACCAGGATTAGGTTTAGCTCGCTCGCCAGCTTCCCACTCACCTGTGGCAGATCGCTGGCGCCACACCTGCGACCAACCAACCTCCGCGTTCGCGGCGCGTTACCACGGCCGATCCGCGGTCCTGAACAATTTCATACATCACCCGGGTGGCCACTGGTGGAATCGTGCCGCCACAGGACAGCGGCAAAACGAACATTCGCACCTGGGACAGCGCGCGTGTGTGCATGGCGCGCAGGGGTGGAGCGTTTGTCTGGGCTGTCTAAGAGCTCTTGGGGTACGCCCGGCGCCCTAAGAGCCATGGACCCTCAAGGGTGAAGATTTTTGAGGGTCCAAATCCTGCCATATAGGGTCCAAACATGTCCCCCTTCCAGTCCGGAGGCAAGGATGGTTAGGGTGGACCCTTAGTTGGTCTGATCGGACCCAAGTTGGGATGGATTTTAGCGGCTTGTGCCAGTCACCATGGAATGTTTGGGTATGGTTCACCTTGGAACATACCAAATCAATCAAAAAACACTAAGAGTATGGTCAACTCTTCAGAATGGGTGTGTTTACGTATGGAATAGTCACTAACATTGAGTCAGTCCCATGGGGTCAGGTCCAATGGATCGCAACGGCTGCGCCCTGTATTTCATCCGTTTGGGTTGCGCCCCTCGCGGCTTGGGCTTCCCTGATCCGGTGCTCAGGTCCAACCGATGAATTGATTCGCAGCGCACGGGTGGCTCGATGGACTCACGGGTGGCTCAGATCCAGGTTGGATTGGCTTCCTTCCCTCGCGCCGAAGAAAACACCGAAATCTGCCATGGATCCTGGTACTCAAAAGCTCCATGTATGCCATATATATATGCCAATCAATTAGGGTGGTGCCAGGGGTCAGTGGAGCATATATTCCAGTCCCATGGAGCGTCTGGGGTATGGGGAATCACTATCACCAATTCATGGGGTTGAACCTCACTAAGTGCGACCAACTCATACGGATTTAAGAACGCCCACTTGTAGATTGAGAAAGAAGCCCTGGCCACTAAAATGACCAGGTGAGCTATGGTATGATAGACAGTGTGGCTTGCACAAGCTGTTTCACCCTCATTGAATTCAATTCTGGGAATAGCACGGCGTTTGCCTTCCGACCTCATTTAGGTGAACTACTTTTCTTTACAAGCTGGGGATGCTCACTGGTCCCTTTCGTCTCAGCTGTCACACACACACACACTTCGAACTTGGGTTTTCAGTTAACGCAATTGTCTCGTTGGG
>CAXAMN010027473.1:357571-391336 GCA_963970005.1 Durusdinium trenchii | reverse complement strand
GGTGGTGGAAAAACCCTTTGTCCAGGGTGGGACACACACACACACACACGCACCTATCTATTTGGGGTACCTTCTCACCTGCTGGTGTGTCTGACACAGCACCCATGACACAGCACCCGCCCGGCATGGAAAAGGTGTAAAATCACTCACCCTAGGGCTCCAGTCGTACCTTCTGAGAAGGCGGGACTGGGGTCGGTTTGGAGGGCCCAGTCATACCTTCTGAGGAGGTACGACTGGAGCCCTAGGGTCAACAATCCCAGCCGAAAAGGTCATTGCAGCATGTTGCAGCCAACAATTTCCTGTTGAAAAGTGTCCATCGTCTGAGCCGCAAGAGAAACACGTACATGGTTCCCTCCATGGGGACTGGAATGTAGCCTGGGAACACAGACCATCCAATGAAACTGGAATCGTGACTTGCAGTGACACAGGGTCACTAAACCTTCATGAGACTGGCATCATGAATCTACGTTACTAAAAAAGCCCTTTTCTTCTCAACCACCTGTCAAACCTGATCAGCCAAACATTGCCAGACTTACCTCGGTCGTGAGAAAGAGTATGACATCCTGAACCCGAGAAAATCGGACATGACTCATGACCCTATATAGTGGATTGAGAGTAGATGGCACAGACCCCTAAGATCCCTAAGAGGTGGTTTATATGGACCCCCATCTAAAGGACATCTTGGTGTCTGTGCCATCTACTGTGAAACCACTGTAAAAGAAGGTACTTGCACCAGAAGTCACATGTCGGGGTGCTGGTTCCGAACGGAGGTCGTCGGGGTGAAAAGGCTAGATCCTGTCACATCCACAGCCCCGGTCGGCTGGGATGAGTCACACCACCCCGTCATACTGTGACCCCCTGGCTACCAGATGCAGGACACACCAGAACTCAGCACCCTCCTTGAACAGCACCCCGGCACCCCCCAAATGGCACTCACTGTTCACTTCGACTCCGACTCCACGAGAGCCATTGAGATCCTGACGTCCGATCCATCCTGCATATCTTGTTGGATGAAGCCATATTGAACACCACCTCGCAGGTGCTGATGAGCTACCCGGGCCATGGCTGGCCGAGGTGGGTGGAGTGGCTACTGGGTGAGATGAAAGCACTGAGTGTGGCACGTTCAGCACGAAACGAAGCTGAAAACGAAACCCACTGGGCTACATGAAAGCATGGCTAGTCTTGCCTTAGACTAGCCAGCCCAAAGAGATGCCTTCACAAATGCCCCTTGATACAGGCGGATAGACCAGCACCCCACCACCAATGATGCCTATGGCACAGCCCACCGCCCGTCGGCTTCCACTAGCTAACACGAGGGGTGTCTGCAGGCTGAACCTGGGCCCAAAGTTGCGAGGGGCCTCAAGCCGCAAAGCAAGCACCATGAACTGAGATTCTCCATGTTTCTCCCCTTGGCCTGTGGCCTGAAATCAAGCACCACTGGGATTGCCAGCAACAACAACAACAACAACAAAACAATACACTCATTCACTTTCGACTGGTTCAGGAAGACTGGTTCGCACTCAATCACTGCTTCAGGTGGGACGTTCGTCTCACTTCTTCCCCCGTTCGTCTCGCGTCCAGTGAGCAAAGCGCCGAGCGCCCCCGCTTTTCTCGATGGTTCCGGTGAAGATGCCGGAGGTCGGTGACTCGGAAGCGAAGTCGATCGGACGAGCGGTTCCGCGTGCACGTACGCCCGCGGATATGCACGGCGGCGAAGCGAAGGGTTCCAATATGCGTTGCCCAGGGCTGGTGAAATGACCTTCTTAACTTATACCTACCCCAGTGCATCCCAGTTACCACTATATAAGGAACCAGGGATTCTAGGTCTATGGTTTTAGTCTTTGGAACCACTGTTTACCAGGTATGGTGGTAACTGGATGCCCTGGGTACCAGTATCCCGACTCCAAAAAGGTCTGGGAGACTGACTCGAGTAGCAGGCGGCCATGATGTAGCTAGCTCGACACTTCGCTCGAACGATCCGTGCACCGTGAATCTGCGGCCAACACCCCCGGACCAGGTCTGCTATAGACTCGATCCCAGGACCAAATCAGGTTCGCTACGACTGGACTGTCCGGGCACTTACAGTGGAGACAACACATCACCGTAGCTCAGAGGGCACGACTGGATCCCCGGGGTGGGGTGAGAAGATGTTCGTGTCAAGGCTCCATCTGACCTCAAACGCTTTGGAATATGGCAGTCCCAAACAGGTCGTGTCTAGGTTTCCGTGTGCTTTCCCTCCCCCCACAGACTGCACAGATCAGAAAACGCAAGCTGCTTTCCACCGGCTGGTGTAAGGACCCCGAACCGGGCGCACATTATCTGCTCGTGGGCGGCCAGTCTTGTGGTCCATCACTACCTGAAGCACAGAGCCCCGCTTTCTGCAAGACAGATGGAGCATACACATCCCTAGACCTCCAATCGCACCGAGTCTGAGGTTCGGTGGGACTGGGGTCGTGATCGGTGCCAGGAGGGTCCAGTCCTACCGAACCTGAGGTTCGGTACGACTGGAGCCCCAAAAACGGGCATCCAAACACCACAAGACCAGGGCCGCGTCCTCCGGTACGAGTGACCCACCTTCCAACCCGCAAACCTTTTGTATCTTCTTTGATCTCCCTCCAGGGACTTCCGTCTCATACAGGAAGATAACACGAATTCGCAAGGAAAAAAAAACGCATGGTCAACCCAACGGCTGGTCCTACGGCGCGTCGACGCAGCGTCGGCGCGCCAGTTACGTGTCAAGCAAGGACAGCTTCTCCGCTAAGACGACCGGTTCCCAGGAGTCTCTAGGTGCCTAGGGCTCCAGTCGTACCGAGCCTGAGGTTCGGTGTGACTGGGGTGGGTGCCAGGAGGGTCCAGTCCTACCGAACCTGAGGTTCGGTACGACTGGAGCCCTGGGGCCGAACCAACCAGGAAATCCACTTCGGTCACGAACTGAAGGTCTCCAAGTCCTCTATGGTCCTCTGCTCTTCAAGTGCACCTGCTTTTACAGAAATGCAGCCGTCCGCGCTGATGAAAAAACCCGTTGAGAGCACAGTGACGTGGGGATTCTCCAGCTTAGTGGTGAACACAAGTTCCAAAAGAAACATCCCAATTCCGAGGTCGATGGTTGTGTCAAAGGCTTGGTCGCTAGGCAAGGTGATTCTACCTGCTCCTGCGGCAAATGTCGGAGGCAAGGTGTTAGTTCGTGTCACCTCATGGCTGCAAGCATAGGACAAGTACACATGATCCTAAGTATCAGGTCATGTTTTAATCCTGTGTGCTTACAGTGAAGGCCCTATGTCACATCAACTTTTTGCTGGGAACTCTATTTCCTTTGCGATTCAATCGATGCGACCCCCCTCACATCATGGTCACATCAACTCTACATTGAGCTTGTGCAAAAGAGTTTCTTTCAGAATGAAGTTAGTGGTTCTTGTTGGTACTCTTCTGTAGGTGCTCTGCGAGCTGAAAAGCAAACGTACCATACTTCTGCCCATTTCGCCGTCAAGGCCCGCGTGGCCTCATAAGCCACATGCATGCCCAACGGAGGGAGCGCTTCACCGCCTAGACAGACGTAACCCGACCTTCCCACTGCCACGAAAGATCTCGTACGACTCGTAGTATGGAATACTCCCTATGGACCCGCTGCCACCGAACCTGAGAAGTTGAGGGCCCAAGTGTGGAGGCCCCAGTCGTACCTTCTGAGGAGAAATAGGGGCCTTTCTGCCAAGGGTACCTTCCCTCCCTACTTTATTGGAGACTATTTATGTAGGCATGGAGGGCCCAGTCGTACCTTCTGAGGAGGTAAGTGAATCTTTGGGGACTTACATACCAGCACCCGAAACCGCCACCGGGTCGCCCCTTGCCACTCTCAAGGCTCCATTTCAGCCACCATTTCGGAGACCTTTTTCGAGTGGGGTGCTGGGGGGTATTGTTACATCCCCAAGAATTCTTGGGCTCTCCCCTCCATAGCAGGGGTCCGGGCCCTCAAAACCCTATCTGTTTGAGGGCCCGGATTGCAGTCATAATGGACAAATGATTACAAATTTATTGAAGAACTATATACAAACGGACTTGAGTCTGAGGAGTCATCTCGTTCTATATATGTCTGTCATTGTCTGTTCGGTTGGAACTATGAACATGGAACCTGGGATGAAGGATGCGGTCTTGATCATCTACCGTCTTGACAGTGTGAGACGTGGACTAAACGATCGAGACACACAAAAAAAGCACGAGAGCCTCATGCCAAAAACCCTAGGGCTCCAAGTACCTGCTGAGGTTCGGTGTGACTGGGGTGGGTGCCAGGAGGGTCCAGTCATACCTGCTGAGAAGGTGTTTGGAGCCCTAGGGCCCTAGGGAAACTGTTTCAACGCACCGTGTGGACGGCTCACGTCGGACGTTGGACGACTCGCTTAAGCGGGCGGTGCTTCTTCCGCTTCCATGCCGAACGCTGCACGGTGTCGCTGCATGTGGGCATGCAGAGGTCCAAAGCGAAACACGCTCCACGGGCGACGGGCGACATCTACATGTCCTCTGCACCAAGAGTTCCAAGCTGGGGTGGTTTTTGGAACCCCCCTACTGATGAGTGGATGCGACTGCTGGGCACCCCAGACTGACCGTCCGCCCTTGAAATTGCTGCTGGTTCTTCAGTTCGTGACCCATTCGTCCTGTGGGTCATCAACAGGGACTCCAAAGTTGTTTCACGAACTGAAGCTCGAAAACACCACATGTCTGTATGTTGTTGGATCCTTAAATAGATCCAGAAATATCCGGAAGAGAGCAAGATTCACTTCGTTGCAGCGGGCAGCCCGGACCAGGGTCTGGTTTGACAGGCGTCCGCCAGGCGCCGCGTCTCCATCCAGACGTAAACATGAGAGTTGCGTGACCCCAATGGGCTCCAAGTATCCCTAGGGCTCCAACCACCACCTCAGGTGGTTAGACCCCCCAACCCCAAGCATCTTCTCAGGAGGTGGGCCAGGAGCGCTAATCAGACTATATACCTTCGTAACTTGCTTCGGTGGGACTCTACGGGGCCCGGTGGTGCCAGGAAGGTCCCGTCAAACCGAAGCGCGGAGGTCCGACGTCTTTTTTATCACTTGGCAGGGGGGGGTGGGGACGGGCCCCCTGCAGGCCCTAAGAATCTATGCCCTCAGCAACAGACTCCGGGTTTGGTGCCCGGACCTGCCCCGGTGCGAAGAGGGAGGGAGGGAGGGAGGGAGGGAGTCCGACCCACGGAGCCCCTTGAGGTCAAGCCCGCCCGTTCATACGGAGTCTTGGGCTCCAATCGTACCTTCTGAGGTTCGGTGTGACTGGGGTGGGTGCCAGGAGGGTCCAAATACCGAACCTGAGGAGGTACGACTGGAGCCCTAGGGGGTGGTATCGGAAGTGGATGGACATCGGAAGTGGGAACACCGCCGATCTATGTTGCTCCGAGGTCGGATCTCTTATGGTCCGAGCCTTCGGGCCCCATGTAGCCATGAGGCTTCCGAGGATTGGCCACCGGAAAACTGGGTCCCACCAGGCAAATTCAAAAAAAAGACCTCCCCTTTAGCTCTGTTGGGTTCCTTTTTTTCACCTGCCTAAAGTGCTATAGGCACCCAGCAGTCTGGGAGACCTCCCCGCGGTCGCTTCATGTCGCTCCCAGCTCCCTGCGTGGCAGCTCGGCCGCACTCCCGGTCCCCGCGTGCGGCCTGTCGGGAAGATCGCGCAGGAGTACGGAAGCACCTCGCGGAAGGAGCACCCGCCGAAGCACGACTTGAGCGGCGCAGCGCAGGGGCGCCCGAAGATGACGTGTGACTACCGTGGAGCGTGATCTGTGATGGACCCGACCCAGCGTAGGGGAGTGTATGGGAATTCGGCCGCCACCTGTCCTTCTCTTTCCATTTGGCAGCCGCCACGGCGGGGGGCGCATTAGGGTACAGGACGCATTTCACCTCTCAAATCCCAAGAGCTATTTGTGCGTCGAAATTTGAGTCAAATGATCATTGGTCGACATGGTCGAGCTCCAAGGCCTGGTGAAACCAGCCCCCAGGCCTATCACGACGTGTGGTGTTTTTCTTTCCTGCCTGGAAACCCAGTCTCAACCAGAAACAAACGGTTTCAGTATGGCTTGCTTGAAATCCTTTACGGAAATGGCTGGGGCTGGTTGTTTGGTTTCCCAGCTGGGCCTGGTTTCGGGACCCAGTGATGTGATCCCGCTGGGCCGCTGCGCTGAGTGTTGCCCGGTTCACGGCTCCACCAGTGCGATCTTGCCAATTGTCTTCCTTCTTCCCAGGAGCCCCGAACGTGGCGATGCCCTTGTTCCTAGTAGTAAGGCGAGGAGCCTTCTAGTAGCGTCCTTGCTCCTAGTACTAAGGCCAGGAGCCTTCTAGTAGCGTCCTTGCTCCTGCCTGGTACCCCTGAAGAGTGGTAATTATCACTCCGTTTTGTAATTATCAATCTTTTGGAAAGTGGTGTGACAACACGGAGTGATAATTACCACTCTTCAGGGTACCAGGTAGTAGTAAGGCCCCGTTCCTTTTTCCATCCATTTGCTTTGACATGTGTCTTTCGTGCAGAACTCTTGCGCAAACAAAATTTGATTCAAGCCAAAGTTGTCCGACTGAAAGATGCTGAAAAAAACACTGCGCGATGAAATGCCGAAAGAACCTGTGGTCGCTTCATATGAAACACCTCCGCAAAGATCTCTGAGGACTTGACAAACATTTCCTCGCCATCGTCTCCGGAAATGAAGCCAAATCCACCGCCTTGACAGGTGTTGGGATTCCACATGAAACACAAGCCTAAATCGAGTTGCTGATGTCTGCGACAGGTTTGGAAGACGACGCGCGGCCAAGGGCAGTACAAACCTTCGAAATGACCTCAGCGACAAATGCCGTGAAGTCAGAAGCTTGCGGTTTGTTCTTTGAAAAGAAGGGCGGGGTGAAAGTATGGCAAAGTTTAGATACACATCGCAGAAACCAACAAAACACATGGATTGGCACATCAAATCATCAAGCCCAAAATGCTCCATGGGACTGGCATATTACCATATGAGTCAGTCTACAATAATTATTGATCAAATCTCGGAGTCGCGTGGGGAACTTTTGGAGGCAAAAAACCCGAAGCAGCGCCCGCGACGTCCGCATCGGGGCCATCGGTCTTAGAGCCATGCGCCAGTTCTGAAACTCGGAGCTCCCTGAGCCGCCGCGGCGCCGGTTTTCGACCGAAGGAGGCGCAAGCCATAGGGCCAATCGAAAACCCCGGTCAAGCCATCAAGGCGACATCATGCGGATCAAAGCACAGCTTTGGCTTTGGAGAAACCACCATAGTCGGGTTTTAGGGAGGATTTGAACATGCCGGTGACTGTGTGAAACAAGCGTGAAATGCCACAGCCAACACCCCCCAAGGAAAATATAACTTCTTTAACAACGGCACAAAGATGGTCGGACATTCTGACAAAGAAACGCGTGAAGGATGCTAATGTGGCATGCAAAAACAAAACCGGCCCTTGTTCAGTCTTGCTATCTCTTGACGAAAGCGCCACACAACAAATAGCTGAGGCTCATGCCTTTCCAGCCTCGGCATAGCTTGCGGAGGCCCGTTCGGAACACCAAGCCCGTTCGCGGCTCTGAACTTCAAGAACGTCTTGCCATGGCGCCTGCCCTCCAATGTCCTCATGGTTATACTGACACTTGGATGGCATGGCCCACAGAAAGACCAGTTTCCGCTAGAAACGGGAGGTGAACTCCACTTCCATGAAGCGATGCAAGTGGATGACTTTGGTAGATGGAGGGAGGGTAGGCGCCACTAGCATTCCTGGACTCCACTTCGCGGTGGCCGCCCTCAAGCCTGGATAGATTGATCCCCGCCCCTGTGGGATTCTCGAGGGAGCTGGCGCCCGAACGGGCGGATTTGGGGTGTCCTTCTCCATGATCGCCGAGGAATGATGAGGCATCATGGTGGTTTCAGCCCTTTTTCAGAGGTGTCACCTTCACACCTCGGATGGCCTGGACAATAAAGGTTGACAAGGTGTTTGCCCCTTTTTCCACGCTGTTTCTATTAGAGCAGGGAGACCAATCCACGCAAGGAGGCTTTGCAGGTGATCCGAAATCTGGAGCCTCTCAGGAGTCTCACAAGACATGTCTTGCGCCAAATCAAGAGATTCAAGACCCTACGCATCCTATGTCCTGAAAGATTAACATCTGAACACATCTAAAGACCACTGGTTGGTGGAGGAAGCTACAGTCATCCAAAGGTACATGTTCCCCAAACGCGACCATGGACGCTCCGTTCAGGAATCGGGGCCGTACACTCATCTGGACAGGTCCGGACCTTCTCACCAATCCCTATGGTTTTGAGGGCGCAGTTGACCTGTGAACGGAGCGTCTGGGTCTCTTCATGTCTCTTCCCTCCACGAAGTCTGAGACCAAGTGGCTGGAGACCAACTCCTTAGTCCACTTCAGAGAGCCAAAGCGCTCTGAAAAACGAGCTCTCCAGTGGAGGAAAACACACTGAGCGAAGCATCCATCCAACATGGAACGTGCGAAATAATCCAAGCCTTAGCCTTCCGAAGGCTGAACACCTCTAAAGACTCAAGACCTTAGAGTAACATGACATCATGACACTGGCTGTGGGTCAGGGGTCATGGCACCACCAAAATACCAGAAAACCGACCGGTTTTCCATGGGCTTTCCCTACCTGGAGGGTCTCTCCTCACGGACCGGTCGGAGCGAACATGGGTGGGGGACACCCATCCCCGAACGTGAGAGGCGCCACCTCCTCAGGTGTTCGCCTCAGGAATCTGGGCCAACCCGGAAAAGGGCATAAACCAAAGCACGCCATGGCATTGACACCAGAAACGACCCCCAGCTATACAGGTATATGCATGGAGCCTTTGGGTGAGGAAAAGCCTTCCTGGATCCTCCTAAGTGCATCCCTCTCGTTCGACCAGCCAGGCTCGTTCGACTCCTCTTCCGCTCTTTCCCGTGCTTCGCACGCGCCAAGTGGCTGAACGTTCGGTTCGCCGGGCCCGCCCTTGCCCTGCATCGGTGTTCTCCGAAGAAACCGACAGGGAAGCCACCAGCTGGGGGGGAAGTCCCACCGTCACCCAAAACGATTTGGAAGAGGAAGGCCGAAGGCCTGGTGCATCCCGTTCCTATAGAAGGGTTGACCTGTTACTCCTAAACATGTTCAGTGGTCTGGAAAGATCAGGAAAGATCCTCTCTCAATTTCATGGTTTGCACTTCAGGGCCAGTTACTTAGATCAACGAGTCTCCGTGTTTGGATTGTATGAGGTCTTGCGTTACTAGAAAGTGACACTGGGAGCGTGTTGGACCTCAAGCAAGATATCCTTTTGGGCTTGCACAGCCTCCAGAAAATGCAAGCTGTCAGGAATCTTCAGCCCTGAAATGCTATGAAATTTCTATTTACGGCAAAGCACTGCACGGAATTGCAACATCAATGTTCCGGCTAAGCCATGCCTTCAAGCTATCACGGCAACATATCACATCACAGAAACGCATTAACCCCTTTGGTGGACTGGTGGGGTCCAGAGTTCCAGGAAGAACTGATGAATGGGGCCAAGTGGAGCGTGCTCGTCTTAAGTCCCCTATCAACCTCAAAAATCGCAGCAGCTGAAAAGTACCCCTACCACGGTCCGATTTCGCTGCCACCGCTCATGACCCCTTGGAACCCTAAACCCGTCCTGGACGGCCCCCCGCACCTGTCCGTGCCCGAAGAAACGCCACGTCGGCCACCCACACGCGAAACCCGTCGTCTGATCTCCCCGACCCGCAGGGCTGCCACCAAACCGCCGGTGTTGAAGGGTTGCACCTGAGTCGCGACTCCAAACGTGTGAGGACGTCGCGACTCCACCCGACGCGAAGGCCATATGCTAGTATAGTAGTGCTAGTAACGCGTGGTTTTGGCGGAGGCCATCGCAAGTAGGTTGGAGGCCCATCGCTACAAGGAGCAAGAAGCTAGTGTTGAATATAACGATTTCATTGGTGTGGGTACTGTTCTGTTTTTTGTTTTTGTTACCAGTTGACAGCTGTGAACGGAGCGTCCAAAACCAGGTCCAAAGTTGGAACGACTGCGACAGATTCGCTCCATTACAACATGGGAACGCCCTGGTCTTGTAGTGCAAAGAGAACCTTAGTATACATACCGTACCCTAGGCTTCCAAGACCATTCAAAGAACGGTTGACCTGGTTGCGTAGTGTAAAATCCTTCGTAAAACAATGGTGGTTCGGTAAAGGCCATTAAAACAATGGTTGTTGGAAGCCTAGGGCATAGTAATAATGGTTGTTCGGGATGCAGCCGGATTCAGCCTCTTTAGTTTAAGAGAGCTGGCCGCCACTGTGAGCGTGCGCCTTTTTTAATGGAGCTGGATTCATTTATATTCAATGCAGGAAAATATAAAGCATAGGAGGAAAAATGTAAAAAGGCAATAAAAATAAAAAGAGATAAAAGAGGAAGGTTGAGTTGTGAAAGCCTGGTGGTAGCCTGTTCTGTAAATTAAAGATGGTTCGAATCTGGCAACAGTCATGTGATGTTGGGACCAGCCTTCCGTAAGGCTGGTTCAGCCATTGGGCTACCAACCTGCTGTCAACCTTTTGGCTGGTCTTTCGAGATGAAGCAGCACAAGTATGGGTCCCGCCAGGTATCATCATCATCATCAGTCCCCTGGTTTATAGCATTAGGGAAGCTAAAGAGACAGACTGATCCGACGCTTTCTCAGAGGGTCAGCTACTTGAGGTCATAAAACCACCGGAAAACACCTAACCCAAAGGCTCATGGACCCTCAAACTGCTGCATGTTTGAGGTCCAAAACCCTGGCTGGTTTCGGGTCCAAACCCTAGCGAACTGAGGGTCCTTTATGAGCCTTTGGGAACTATCGGATCTGACAACATTCTCCCCGGAATACTCCCCGGAATTCAGCTCCAGTCGCCCAGTCGTCCACGGGTCGGCGAGTCTGCCGGCTTGGGGTTGATGATCACGTGGATTGAAGACGTGTCAAGAGAACTCTAGAAGTCGAACCACCATTGTTTTCATACACGGACTGATGCTCGGGCAAGTGCCATCCACGGCATTGCGCGGCGGAACGGGCATCCGTCACCATTGTTTTAATGTGTTTTAATGGCCTTTACCGAACAACCATTGTTTTCACTAAGGGTTATACACCATTGTAACCAAATCAAATTTTAAAGATGGTCTTTGACTTTCAGGGAGCATGTCCACCACCGGGGTAGGCTGGGTGGGTGATGTCCTAGTCCTATATACCTGAAACTCACATCATGTCAGAGCAAGGGAGGGTACAAAAGACTGGCCACGGGGAAGGCGATCGTCCTGAACCAAATCCCACTTCTGGTTTTTGGTTTCAAGTCACGAACGAAGAATATGAATCAATGCGTTCAATCATCCCAAGAAACGTTGAAAATTAAGATTAACCACACACATACAAGTACAGTGATCTATGTCCTTCTATACTGACAGGCCTCGCCAACCGGCGAAGCGCTTGGGGGGACTAACTTCACTTCATATACAGACGGCTAAGTCCTTGGGGGGGGCTGGGTGGAAGTTGCACTTTTTGGAGATTCTGATCTGTAAGAGCGGGAAAGGTACACAAAAAGATGGAATCTCCAAGAAAAGGATAAAAAGTAATACTTCCACACACCCAAGCCCTCAAAGCTCAAGAATACAGCTTCTTATAGCTTTTTCAACGTTTTTCACTACAAAGTCCTAACATTTGAAGAAACCATGTAAGCCCAAAGAATTTACAGTGTTTTCTGCGCACCAAAGAATTTGCATCTTTCCCCCCGAGACTCTGCTGATGCTAATGATGCTCGACCAAAATTTATCCTCAACATTTAAGTATCAATTCTCAATGCTATATTTTCTAGAGGTTTTGAAGCTATAAGATTTCCAGGGACAATTTTTGTTGATCATTTTCCCGGTTTTTGACGTTTTTTGATGAATCCACATGAGCCCTGGTGATGCCAGAAAAGCGGGTCGGCGGCTAGCTTGCTAGGAACAACGCCTCTTCTTCTTCGTCAGATGTTGCTTGGTCCCATTCTGCCGCGTCTAACTCGCGTCTCGCTCGTCGCTGGGCCTCGCTGGGCCTCGCTTTCTCTGAGACGTCCGACGTTCTCTGCCCTTGGCCTTTGGGTCTTCGGATCGTTAATCACGTCATAGATGACCTGGCGCCCCATCCCGGACCTCGCCCCGAAGCGCGCCCAGACGCCGAAGCGCGCGGACGCCCTGGACGCCCGTTAGCGCCGAAAGCGGGCTGCCCTTCGACCGAAGCGGCGGGATCGCGGAAAGAGAAAGAGGTGAAGATAGGTGAAGTGATCTTATTCTATGGTTCGGTGGGACTGGGGTGCCAGGGGATCCCTAAGGATCACTTCACCTCTTAGGATCCAGTCGTACGCTCTGAGGTTCGGTGGGACTGGGGGTTGCCAGGAGGGTCCAAGTACCGAACCTGAGGAGGTACGACTGGATCCCTATAGGGTATATAAGACCTGTGGGGCCCTACTGGGATAGTCTTAACCTGTGATACCTCACCTGTGATGAGGGTACCCAAACTAGGTATAGTCGACTAGGGGCTCCAGTCGTACCTTGTCAGGTTCGATACGCCTGCACTCTGCACCCTCCCACGACCGTCCTTTCCGGGAGCCCCCGGTCCCACCGGGGGGAGCGGATCCGACCCGTCGGAATCCGCCGGTGCCTTGGTGCCCATGGGTGGGATCACACAGCCAAAGGCCGGACAGGAGCCCGGCCTCGGACGAGGTCGGGGGTTCTGGTGTTCGGGGGTTCTGGTCTGGTGGAAGGTCGGGTAGAAGGTCTGGTGATGTCTGGGGAGTTAGATGATCCTAACAGCATCCTGGTAGCATCCTGGCATCCTGATCCGATATTTGTCCAATGGAGATCAGGTTGTAGACTATACCCAGCAAGTTGAAAAGGACGAGTTCAACGGGTGCGTTAGCGTTTTCAGGACGCATTTCACCCCCCAACTTCCAAGACCTAATCTTCACAGGTTTTTCACAGCCTTTCACCCTGTTTTCACGTGCTTTTCATGGTTTTTGTGCGTCGTTTTCACAGATTTTTCACGGCCTTTTCAAGCTTCCAGCTCCCGTTTTGCTAAAGCACCGGTTAAACTGGTGCGTTACTAAAGAACTGGTTAAACTGGTGCGTTGACCCACTGGGATAGCTCCTTTGTGCAAGACATGGTTTTCCACCCACATGACTAGACTCTCATGATGGCTTCAACGTGGCTTGGACCGAGTCCAAAAGATTCCTGCAGAACTTACTGGCAGGAACTGGAAGGGGATCTAGCCGCTAGCCTCTCTGGCTGTGAACGCCGGAACCCAAATTCCTTCCAAAGCCAACCCTCCCTCACTCCCTCACCATTGCACAGCCTGCAGAAATGGTTGAGCATCTGTAGAATCTGTAGGAGTTCTCACTCTCACCAATTTTTGTTGTTTTAAACGGATGTTCCAAAGTCTTCGATTATGTATGATGCTCCATGTCGTGCAGCGAGGCTCTTGGCATGTCACGCGCGCGCACACGCGCACCCCAGTGGTCGCCAAGGCCGAAGCAAGCAAAACATGCGGCTACCATCCTCTTGCAGGATCCAGCCATACTTCCCCTCAGCATGGCCGCAGTTGCACGAGCATGCACATTTATATAACACAGTATACCAGCACCACCCAAGGGGTGGTTCTTAGATGGAAAACGCATCTTCAGGGGGGGTGTCTCTAACCACCCTACCTTCATCAACAAAGGGCAAAGAATTTGCCTGCCCTACCGGGTTTTCGATGCTCGGGCCCGTCTGTGTAGTCTATTTCTGATTTAGACCATCCAATGTATGGAATGACTACAGAAAGACCGCTGAGTTCTGACCCCAATGTCCCCGGCAGACATGGGTCATACATGGAGTGTCTGGGCTTGGGAAGGGGACTTTGTACCAGATTCCGGAGTTTGGACTCACTCACTTGATGGAAATCAATGGACACCTGTCACCCTAACACATACATAACCGATTACAATATAAACGCAACCACCCCAAAAAGCCCTGCCAAGTGAAGCTGACAGTGTTCGTCTGCCACTCCGACGGTCCCAGAAAACACCACCGAGTCCCATGACGGTCGGGTAGGACGAGCAGTTGACTCGCGTCACTTCTGGGATCGGAGGCACCGATGAGGCAACTCTGACCCGTTAGCCGCGTTGGCCAGGACCCGACTCGAAGAAGGTCTCCGAGTTATGGTGGCTGAAATGCAGACTTCAAGCTTTCGCAGTTGGTGACCTGTTGGAGGCTGGTAATCAGCAGTGGAAAAGACGATGAACCATAGACAGAACGCAACCCTGGTGGCTCACTAGCTTGGATTTGCTTAAGGAAGCTGGAGAAGAAAAGCATATTCTCATATTCCCCCGAACGGAGATGTACGCATAGGGAAAATGACACATCACCTTGAGCAAAACCAGGCTAGTGGCTGCCTGTTTTTGTTTCTCCCCTCGGTGATGCCTTTGATGCCAAGCTTCGCCGCCACGTTCGCCGGCATCTTCCACCACGCCGGTCACCCGGGTCCTGCGCCGAGCAGCAACGGCTCTTCCGCTGCAAGTGGGTTGTCGTTATTTGAGTACCGAGGGTACCGAGGTCTCCAACTACCTGGGAGGTTGGCCATCGCTAGTCGGTTGGAGGCCATCGCTCTCAATGGGTAGACTATATGGTACTGGTATGTTTTGGTCTATGTCCCGAACCTTCTAGAGGGTCGAACTTGGAGGTTTGGGGGTACCTACTTTGGCCTGAAAGCATCCTGAGAAGCTATGGCAAACCTATGGCCCAAGGAGCACCCTGAGCTGCCACCAGGGGCCCCATCTGTTGTGCACAAGGGCCCGAGCGCTTCTACCGCTTCCTCTTGCAAGGGCCACCAAAATTCCATCCTCATTGATAATGGTATTCGGGAGCATTCCTGGATCATTTGGAAAAATACTGGAAACATATGGACACTTTTGCTCCACCTTCTCGACAAACGGCAGATGCCCACGCTGGCAGACGATCATCCGGATCACCTCACTTAAGATGCCGATTCGACTCACATCCCCCCATGCCCGTCTGGAGGAGCTCATGGCCGGGACCACCAGGGGTGCCTGCAACAGCGCAGCTGGAGACTTTGGTTCGGTCCCTCGATGATGCGCAGCTTGGGACTTGTTCTCAGCAATGCATGTGAATCGTTCAATTCGTGGAGAAACGCAACACAGAGACGTAGAACATGAGAGAGTTGCTCTTGATGGATTTCGATGGATTGGGCGGTTGGTATGAGGCTTAAGTGTGGTAGGATACGAGAAGTATACGCATGTGGCAGATTGTGGCAGCACAATGCCTACACTCTTCATGGGATTCCCGTATACACTTCAACAAGCAAACTTCCGCCCAAAGGACTCTGGGTCGAACCAGCTATAAGTCATCCAAATGGCCACCTCTGTCGCTACAAATGCCCCTCCTCCACCACGTGAGAGTCCGTCGCCCGTTCATACCCCAGCCAGTACTGGGCACTGCGAACTGGGTCCAGGTACTTTACGGCAGGAACATGTCCAAATGGCACAAACACTCCATTGCCTACATTGACCCCTCTGGCACCACCCCAATGTAGACATATATGGCATAATTACATGGAGTGTCTGGGAAATGGCCCAGTTTTCGGAATCCACGGATTTCCCTCAGCTTCGCTCCGTCCTCCAACGTCCACGTCCTCCTCCCGGTCCGGGGTCCACGGAGCACGTGCACCTCCCATTTCAGGCTGAATGTCATCGGCCCTTGGCCGACCCGTCTTCTCATCGGTCACAATGAAGTAGCCTCGAGGGCGATCTGTGGAACACGGGTGGAGGGTAAGCGCGGGTCGGGTGCGGGTCGGGTCAGCCGAGGGTTCGGCTGAAGGATCACTGTCGACAAAGAGGTCGATGAGAGCACAATTCAGTGGAGTTGCAGATGCAATTGAACTTGAGGATTCTACTGCATTCAAAAACCTGTCAAGAAAACCTGAAACGGCCGCCCCCTGTGTGTGCTTGTGTGTGTGTGTGCGTGCGCGCGCGCAGTAGCGTCATACAAAACATCTTCCAGTCAGTATGTTCCAATCAAATTGAGTGTACAAACCAGGTGGGGCGTAGGGAAACGCCCAGGCAACCCTCTCAACCGGAAGGTGGTAGAAGAAGTATGCCAGATCCCTGGAAGCACGGTCTATATTAATAAGTGTACGAGGAACGTCGGATGGACGGGACCCCGTGGTTGCGTGTGAGCCGAACGAACGAAGGCACGGCGGCGAACGAGCGAACGGAAAGTGGCAAAAGGTGCGGAAGCGAAATGCAGCGAAAGCAGTGACGCACACGGCACGTCAAAGCGGCACCCTGAAGAGAATCGAGCGGACGCCCAATTTTCTTGAGCCAAAGTGGTCGCGAACGGAGTGAATGTGTTGTACACTCTTGGTGAAACGCGACAACTGAAAAGTGTACATGTATTGCATGCTGTTACATACTAGGGGTTCACAGAAAATGACTCCCCCCTCCCCGTTTTGGGGCAGCATTCCTTTGTACATGCATGAATTACCGCGCCGGGTGGCAGCGGTTTCGACGACCTACGAAGGCTTCGAACTGCTCGGAAGGCTCCTATCTGTCTTAGATGGGACTAAGCACTTTAAATCTGTACGAATGCCAAGCAAGCATAGCGCTTTGAACCACTTTTGTGGTGGCAACGCTTTGGTGAAAATGTCTGCAGCTTGTTCATTCGTATCGATGTACTTGATTTCGACAGATGGGTCGTCGATGCATTCCTTTAAGGAACTGAGGTTTATCTTATGTGTTCGGCTGATGTGTCGTAGCTTAGGGGAGAAGCCCTTCCTTACTACAAGAATTGTGGCTTGGTTATCTTCCTGTATGACGAGGTTAACGTCCCGTCCAAGAAGTTTATCCCATAGCTGTAGCGAAGGCAGTCCTTCTTGATACAGCGAATAGGCCAAGCTTACTACTTCCGATTCTGTAGTGGATCTTGACGTGGAGGTCTGCCGTTTCGACACCCATGCTAATGGATAGTGGGTGTTAGGGCCCTTAAGTACTAAGTACCCCCCTGAGGTCGACTTCACGTCATGTTGGTCCCCACCGAAGTCGGCGTCCACGAAAAGTTCTAGCCACAGCTCACTAGCATCATCGCCGCAGACGGCGGTTAGTCTATATTCTAGTGAGTGCTGAATGTACTGAATGAGCCGTAGCAGCTTTTTATCGTGGACACGGGTCCACTTCTGCACCTTGGTGGCCAGATCGTTGATCGGCTTCAGTATATCAGGCCGTGCTAACCTGGCAAGCCAAAGGGCTTTCATCAGGATAGAGCATGCCTTTGGTGCGAGCTCTCCGGGCGACTCCTCATCAGCCGTGGTGAATGTGCCGTCGACGAGAAATGGCGTCTGGGCTGACTTTATCTTATCGACACCGGCCACCGACTTGTAGAGGTCGATGGTTTGCTGCGCGTAATCTTTCATATCGAAGATTAGGGCGTCAGCACTACCGCGCAAAGCAGCGGTCTCGGTGTTTCCTGAATCTGGGACTACCGCGTAGATGTGGTTCCTCCCTAGCATTCTGTAAATGGCTTCGGGTGGTTCAACGTTAACAACATTCGTGAGTTCTGACCAAAACTTTTGGTGGTTCTCCCGTGGGCCTGCCAAAGTGAGGTCATCAACGTATGTGGATAACATTAAACGAGGACCAGAAAACCAGAAGTTACCGGGGAACTCTGGGATTTCTTCGCCACCCATTTTCTTAAGAATGTCCTTCAAATGCTGTTCCCACATCCCTCCTGCGTCGGGATGTCCGTACAGCGCCTTGACGAGAAGGACCACTGGTTGAACAAATTTGTTCTTCCACCACGCGGGTCGAAGCTCAGGTGGTAGTTCGATCCAAGTTTTGTACTTGGACTTCAGTGTTGCTTGCACATACGCCTTCACCGCATCCGCGGCGGTGCACAGGTTACCAGGTAGTGACCCGTAGGCGAGGCAAGCGTTCAGCCCTTGGACCGAAGTCGGGTTTGCGCCTAATTCCTCATAGACGGCTGCTGCGCCATGTTCGTCCTTTGCGCAGTCACCTCGGTAGACAATCCTACCTTTCTTTTTCTGCAACTCTTTTGCCAGCTCGTAAAATTTAATGGAGGCTATGGTCATTAGTTTACCGAAATGGACGGAGACTCCGGAAGCCTTAGCCTCAGCACGGACGTGCTCCTTTACCCTAACGGATTCATACTCCCAAGTACCTTCGTTAACCAAATCGGCTGCCTCGTCCTTAACCTTTTGCAAGGCTTCAGGATCGCTGAGCATCTCGGTGCGACTTAGGAGCTTAGTGACCAAAGCCGCTACCTGATCCTTACCATCGTCGGTCTTAGGGATCTGGTAGGCCTCGTGCATGAGAGCACTTATATCCATTAAACTTTCTACCATTTGCCCGACAGTGTCATCTGTCTCAACTGCGATGGCCATAGCGTCGATCCCTGACAGGGCTGACACATGTTTCAGCGTCTGCTCTTTGTCCCTGTGCTCATGTTCATGGGTACATGAAAAACATGGCATGGCTGGGGCATGATGGGAAAAAGACATGCTAGGGTATAGGGCCTTTGCAATTTGGACGGTCATCTGCCTTGGGTAAAATGCAGTACGAGCTGTCTGCGACCCGACCGCTTGATCATGTTCGTGGGGTTTATGGGTGCATTGGAACTGCGAGAACATGTCGACGATAGCCCTGCTGGTGGTCATCAGGCGCCACCTCTTTTTAATGGGTCTGCCTTTAGTGGACTTCACACCAACAGCACACCCGTCAAATTCGACTGGAACAAACTCGGGGTGGCTATCAAAGAAATGTTTTACGTCTGTGCGTTGCCAACTTTCACACCCTTTAGGCCACTCGAATGTGACAGTGCCTTCTCGAGCTAAAGTAAGCTCTGCAGATTTAGCGAATTCAGCAAATAAACGTTTAGACTCCTTAACCTGAAGTGCATGCCTTTTCATGAAGTTAAGCCCCCCTTTCATGCGATTTACCCTTTGCCAAGGAGACCCTGATGTGCAAGGGATTGAGGCCCATAAATCAGGAATCTCTTTGCAGGTGCTTATATGGTGATGCAGCTGTGCTTGCATTTGGGGATCGTCTAGATCGAGGTGCTCTTTTGAAAGGGCAATGTGGGGAATTCCCATTTCCAGAAAAGTCTCGTGCATTTGCGAATCCGAGGCACATGCGAACTCGAACATGCATCGGCCAGGCCGCGCCTTACGCGGTTTCTTCTTCTTCTTCTTCTTCTTAGACTTAGAAACTTGAGCTGGTTGTGCTGTCGATGGCATGCCAAACACCGGGACTCCACTCTCAGGGCGAGTGTGGATGAGTTGTGTCCTGTATGTGGTATGTGGCGAGAGCGACAGCCCCGATATCACAGTCGGAGTCGCATCGATGACGTGTGGCTCATCCTCAGTAACACTTTCGGATGAATCCGTCGGAGGCGCGGTCTCAGGCTCCCGCGGTGGAAGCTCCTCCACGGTGATGCCTTCCTTCCTTTTGGCAAGAAGGTCGCGTCTCTCCTCGTCAACGAGTTTGGCAAAACGTTTCCTGCATGCAGGCGTGTGATATCGTGTCTTCTTTTCACACGCTTTGCACCCTGGAGTTTCGCTAAACCGAATGATGCGATCCAAAGTGATGTACACCCCCCTGGTTTTAGGGTCCATGGGAGTTGGGGGTACGGCGTCGGCTCCCTCCATTCCGAAAGGAATCTCCTTCATGGGGATACCCGGCATGTCAAGACGTGCAAGATCGTCGAGGACTCCTAAAGAACCTCCCTTCAAATGCGCTAGCTTAACAGAGGCCATTGGAAAACATGGAGGACCATCTTCAACATAAACTTCAGCTTCGGGGACTTCTTGGACATTGACATGTTCACTAACTTTGTAATCCATGTAGTCAAGAACACGAACAACATAACGATACCGAAACCCAGCATCTATTCGCCAACCTAAGAACAAACATGGAGACATGTTCGGCTCTAGGGTGCGTTTAGATACCCGCTTATCACGGTAGTACATCAGTTGGCCAAATGAATGTCTCATGCCGTCGAAGGGCTTGCGAGTGAGCGCCTCCCATTGTGTCTTTGCGGGTTCCAAGGCTGACGGTCTGTCAAAACTCATGGAGAGGCATGCAAAGGGATATGAGTGGGTGTGAAAGGAATATGGCAACCCGGATTGTAGGTGGATTGCTCTGCAGCACTCCTTTTCTTCACGGATGTCTCTTTCCATCATGGCGTTATGAGGCCATCTGTTTGGCAAGGACGTTTCCGGAATCAACCCAACTTCATGTGCAGCCTGTTCCAACTCTCCAGCCTCGTCCATCTTAACAAGGACGCGTGTAGCTACCTCGTTAGCCTTCAGGCCTAGAAAATGGCGGAAGTTCTTGGAGTGGGTACTGGCATCACGCTTACTCATGGGGTATGCTATTCTGGCACCCGAGTAGGTGTCTCGGACTACGTGAAATGCTTTAACCCCACCTACACCCTTGCCGGCGAAGTCCTCTCCTTTTGCCATTATAACGTCGTCAGTTGACAACTGCTCATATGGACCTTTTGGTGGGTCTATGAAGTCGTCATCTTTGACATCAGGTTTGCGTGAGACTCTCTTAGAAGTTGACTTCGAGATCTGACAAACTGGACAAAAGGGATTCTTGGGATAGTGTGTTAGAATATGCGGTTCCTCGAACGCAGCTTTCTTTAGCATGGTAGGGTCATCCGCTATTCGTGCTTCATCACCATCATAGGCAAGCTCAATTAATGTCTTGTCGTCGTCTGGATGGGGCGGAATGCCCCCCGCGAATGCCTCAGCGGTCTCTGACCCAACGGCACTGGACCTGGGAGAAGCATCCTCGACGGACTCGACTGGCTCGCTCACATCGTCTTCAGCGACGGATGGTGTATATTCTTCGTCCGAAACAGGGTCTGGCGCTGTCTCCGCGGGTGTCGCGTCGATGGCACCGAGTGGCTGGAGACGTTCCGGAGGGACGAACCGAATAGGCTTGACCTTTTCGTCGTATTGGGGAACATACTCAACAACTCTGGATGCGCAGATCCTATGTTTTCGGGGAACACGTAGTCTACACTTAGGGATTAAGTTTGGTGGAATAAGGTATGGAACTTGTTCACGGGGATCCCAAATGAACATGTAACCTTTATCCATTACCGTCTTGCCAATGGATTGGGCTGGCGGGCATTCCTTTAAGATGTAGACCTCTTCACCTTCGAGGAGTTCACTTCCCGCGAATGCGAGGGAGTCAGCGCTCTGTTGAGCGCCGCCTCCAGTCGTGAAACTGACAGGGCTATTCGAAGGTGCGGCACAATCACGCATTTCTCGCGTTAGTGCCTGACGACCGAACAGGTGTCTCCCCGCAGCAGTGTCCCAAAGCCATGAGACTTTCCCATCCTCAAAGGCAGGCATGGCATGGACCTGTGCAACCGCGGCAGTGGCCTTTGCGGGAGGCTTGCCTTTGGCAAATCGAAGAGACTTCGGGGGTGGCCCCTTATATTTGTTGTTCGTGTCGTGTAGGAAGGGGCAGCTCTTAGCACGGCATGAATTAAAGGCGTAAAAGGCGCAGGGCGTCTTGGCCTTTTGGGCCATGGTCATATCCGCCACCTTAACTACGGCTTCCGACCGAGGAGTGGTCGGGGCACCCTTGGGTTTAGGTTTTGGGGGACCCTTTGGCGTGGCCTTACCTTTGCCGAGGGGAGCTGCGGTCACCTCTGTCGTGGTGTCCTGCTTAGAAGCCTTTTCCTTCTTGGATTTCTTTTCCTTCCTGGGTTTAGGTTCCTTCTTAGGCTTGGCTTCCTTCCCTTCCTTAGTCGCGGGGTTCGCGGTTACTAACTTGGGGTTGTATGTCGTGGCCAAATCCGCGGTTTGTGAATCACGGAGCTTCTTATCGAAAGCATGGCGATTGGCCTTGACACGTTCCAGCTCGATGAACAGGTCAACTTTCTCCCATAACCATTTGGTGGTTCTGCGGTGACTACCAGCTGGGGCCTCACGGGACTTAGTTATTTTGTTAGCCAAAGGTGTGAACTGCTCGAGCTCATCAAGGAGATGATTAAACAATGTAGTTTCCCGGGGTAGGTCATCAACAGGGATGGCCGCCATTATGTACCGGTACTTCTCCTGAAAGTTAATCAAATCCTCCACCTTATTGCCTTTAAGTCTTAACGTGAGAAGGTTACGTTCACCTAGCATTCCAATACGATCTTTCTCGAGTTGGAAGTGCCTGAAAATGGTAGCAAGCATGACTCTACCGCATGGCATACCTTTACCGGCAAGTCGGGATTCCTCAACCATCCGTTGAAAGATGATACCAAAACGTCCAGTTTTACAAACTTTCAACATCTTGGTGGCTATCTCCCGGTCTGTCCGTGGGAAGCGCTTGTCCGAAGAAAGATCTAAGTCCTCTCTAGTTAAGCACTCTTGAGCCCACATGTAAAGGTCATTACCGGCAGACTTTTGGAGGGAACCGATGTTCATGAGAACTTGGTTTATGTACCCCCTAGCTTGGCCGGAGTCTGATGGGATGTTGGGTAAGACCAAGTTACTTAAGCCTTTCGTGTACACGATGTCTGACTCCTGCTCTGCGGGATCCACGCTTTCGGCTGGGTCGACAGATGATGGAGGGTGAGGGATCTCCCGATTCATGGTCAACAAAGGACAGTCAACCTCGGGGTGGTTACCTCCACAAACCCTACACGAGTGGCTGGGCGAGCTGTCGCCTTCATCACTTGAACTTGAGGAGGATGATGAGCTCGGCGACTCATCCCCATGTCTGGTTCGCTCGAACACTGGGTATGCGGGCGGCAAGATGCGCAAGCCCGGGACCGGTGGTGCCGATGATGAGGCGGGTATGTCAGCTAGATAACTACTCGAAACGCCGGTTACTCCACCCGTACCACCCATCAGCGCTACAGCAGCTGTTCCCGGCACGGGGGCGGCTGCATGCGGAGGAAGAGGTGGTGGTGGTGGAGGCATCAGCATCGCTGGCGGTGGAGGAGGCGGTGGAACCGGAACTCCTATCGTGAGGCCCGGACTTATGACACTTGGGGTCATCGTCTTAGGGGCATTAAGCAGGGATTGCAAGTGACCAGCTAACAACTTGACAGTGTCTTGGAGGCTGGAGACTTGTGCTTCTAGGCTTGCAACTTGTCCTGCATGACCGTCGGCCGGGGCAACACTACCCGGAGGCGTGCCGCGAACAGAGCCTATATAGTATTCCTGTGGCCTATGGGAACCTTTGGGGGTGAGGGGCAAGGATGGTTGAACATCCTGAGGCAACAGTCCCGGAGGAGGTTCGAGTTGCATACTAACCGCAAAAGGGTTACCTTCACCTGGGTCCTTGCCGTAGGCCATTACAGGCGTAGACAATTGGCTTCCGGTCAGGATTTGGGTCATCGGTGACTTAGGTGAGTTGGGCACCGGTGAACGTTCCGCCAACAGTTGTTGTTCTAACACGGCATTATGCTGTTGTAAGTTACGGACTGTGTCCTGTTGAGCTGACATGTATTGCTCATGAGCGTTGATCACAGTTTCCAGGCATGATTTGTTTGTTACATGGGTGTTCAAAAGACCTTTTGGCTTGGGTTGCTGCGTGCGAAACTCATGAAGACAAGAGGTCCCTCACTTGACCGCTGAAAACTGTGAAGGAGGGGCCACCAATGCAGTCTACGTCCCATCACTTGGAACTTGAAAGCTGCTGTGATCAGTCTCACTCAGAACGCTCGGAACTCTTGGCTTCCCAACGGCAGGCCGACCACCATCAGGCCATCCCCATGACTTTCAGAGTCCCCCTGAAAGTAAAACCCTGACAGAACGCGCAGCGATACAATTTGACTGGTTGCATTTTAAATCTGGGGTATGTTCTGGGGTATACTTGCTTCGCCCGATGTAAACGTGTAAAGTGTAAAGACTAGAAAACCACTGGTTCAATCTGAGTTCACTGTATCTGGGGTATGTTCTGGGGTACTCGCTTCGCCCGATGTAAACGTGTAAAGTGTAAAGGCTAGAAAGCCACTGGTTCCTGTTTCACAATCTGAGTTCACTGTTATCTAATCGCCGCGTCCTTGCAGATGTGGAAAATATGCCGGTGAGCGGCGGACGGGCTAGCTCAGCACTGCCATCCATGTGCAAAACACTCTCACAGCTTGACACCGGAAGTGAGGGTCTGTCGAAAAAATCGCAAACACAATTTGTTTGCGAAGTGCCCACACTGTCTTGCCTGAAGGGCAGGGAGGGCCCAAAGAATACACATATTCAATTCACTGCTTTAAACACAAACATTCCAGGTTGTTACGGCGTGTGTTCCACATGTAGGTGGGCACGTGTGTGTGTGTGTGTGTGTGTCTGTGTTCACATGTTTTTGCGTGGGACAACCAATTTTTCTTTTCTTTTGGGATGAGGCGCAGTGCAACCTGCAATGCCAACATGGTGACTGGGCGGGTGGGCTGCCAAAGCATCGAAACCACCCGCGGCATCACTTTTTCATTTGGGATGGGGCGCTGTGCAATCAGCCATGCCAACATGGTGACTGGGCGGGCGGGCTGCCACAATCTACCAAAGCATCGAACCATCCACGGCATCTTTTTTCATTTGGGATGAGGCGCTGTGCAATCAGCGGTACCAACACGGTGACTGGGCGGGTGGGCAGGCAAAGCGTCACATGTACTTCTTGCTTGGCAACTTTTTTTGGGAAGCTCAGGTGAGGCCATGGTAGCTGAGCTATAGGTCATGGCTGGCTACCATGTTGCATGAGCAGGTACAAACAAAAATGCTCCTACGGAAGCATCAACAACATACGGAAGCATAACGCTGTTTGTATAGATAACGATGTCCAAAGGACACCTTTGGATCCTCTCGGCAGTTTGGTGTTGAAGTTGTTGGACGCGGAGTCTTGCATCAGCTTCAACCCCCCTGGCCCATTGCTGGGCTCTAGAGTTCAACTGTGCTTGAAATTGTTCTCTCTCCTGGTCAACGGAGGCAGCAAAGGCTTGAGCTTGTTGCTGTGTATTACGAACGTTAGCTTCGGCTTGTGCTACATAAGCTTCAGCTTTAGCCCTAGTTTCTAGTAAGGTGGCTTCTGCTTGTTGTAGCGCTTGTGTTGCTTGAGCTTCAACAAACGATGCATAGTGCCTGGCCTGGTTGGCCTCGAGTGTTTGCTGCTCGGCAACGGTAGCTGCTTGTTGAGCAATTAGGGATGCATTATGTGCGTTTTGGACGGCAGCACCAGCAACGAAAGCAGCGGCCGGCATGTCTCGGTTCGGGTCCCTATATGTGGTGTGCCTACTACGGTTAGGAGGACTAGGGGTCCTATGTAGCGGGCGGCCAGTTTGGGGATCTATCCATTGTATGGGGGGTTGTTCGTTACTAGGTTCACGAATACCCTCTAGCGCTCTCCCCGACCCGGAACGTCTTCGACGAGTGGCTGGCCTCTGCTCTGGAGTGGACGGTGAAGACTCCATCGTGGTCGTGGTCCTGGGACGTGTGACCGTTGGTGCAGCGAGCGACGAACCCCTCAGGCGAGTGACGACGGACATTGCGTGGGCAGTGGTACTGGATGAAGGACCTCTACCACGGCTTACGGGAACCTCTTCAGGGGAGGACCTAGACCGTTCACCTGGGGGATCATCAGGCGGGGAAAACCCTGTATGGTTCGCCATGGTTCCCACCCAACTGCAGGTGCAGTTATTTTCGCGCTACACGAGGAGTCCAGACCACTCCAGCGCCTTGTGGCAGCTGTTGCGTGGTGAAGAACGAGTGCACTGAAAGAAAATTGAATGCATGACCTAAAGTTCAACTAGAATGGCTTTGGTATCGAGATTGAAGTTTCACTGCACTCAACCTAGCTAATGGTCCTACGAACGAAAAGTGACCGCGCGAGGCAGCGGTTACTGGCATGTAGGGCCCTATCGAGCTTTGGGTCGTCGGCGGCCTCCTCCCCGTGGGTTGGATTCGCCTGAAAATTCGTCGGACGCCAAAGGTCGAGGATGATGCGCAATCTTCCAGTTGTGGATCCCGGAGGAGCGGATCATATTAGCTAAGTCCAGCAAAACCGAATGGGGCTGATTAAGACGCGTAGCGTCGCAGAGGTAGCCGTAGCAGCCAGTGCGGCGTACCTCATTGATGATTTCGGAATCGGCGTCGACGTACGCGCAAATCCCCAATCGGGTGACGATTGGGGTTTTGCCTTCCGGCCCGACTCGGGAGTTAGTGAGGAATATTCCCCCTCCCATCTGGAGTCCAGCTGCGCGAACGCAGTCACGGAAGTGCGCGGTTTGTGAGGCCGCTCTTGCGTAACCTTCATGTCCCGTGAAGGATATGATGGTTATTCTTGCGCCGAGGCGCTCGAGATTGGCCAGAGCATCAACGCACTGTCGTGTGGGGACTTCAAGCTTATACACCAACATTGCATCTAGAACCTTATGGAAGTCTAGACCAACCTCGATGTTATGAGCTTGACCGGGTAAAGTTAGGGTCATAGGGTCACACATTTGTTGACCGAAGACGTGATGCGCCTCTTGCCACAGTTCGAGGTAACGATTGCGAGGGAGTGGCATATCGTCGTCCTGCTGTGGCGGGTTTGGAGGCGGAGGGTCTCCAAGAGTTGGGGGCGCTAATGTACCGCCTTTTGGTTCAGCCTCTGCAGGATCTTCCTCCGCGCGAGGCGCGGTTGCGGAAGGTGCAGGAGGTGGCGGGTATCCGTGACCTCTGCCTCTGCCTGTTGCATCCTGTGCGACGTTTGCGGGAGCAGGGCTCGAAGACCGCGGTGGTCGCTCAGGCATCGGCTTAGGTTTTGGTACCTGAGCCGGTGGTGGCGGTGGTGGAGGCTTGCGAGGCCCGGGCGGAGGTGTTGTGAAGAATCCGTGAGGGAGGAACTCTTCAACCCGCCCTGACTCAACATACTGTGGTTTACGTTGAGACGGATCCTCGCGAATGCATTGTGGCGGTGGCTTGACTACCAGGGGCTTTGGTGGCGGTGTCCTAGATCTCGAAGAACCGGATGGTGCCGCCCCGGAGTCTGTGGGTGCATCGTCCAAATCGTCATCGAGCGACTGATCGGCCCAGTTGCGATTCGGGGTACGATGTGTTGGGTCCACAAGTGGCGTTACGGTTACCGACGTCCTCGAAGGGGATTGCGCTGGAGGTTCACCTGAACTATGTCCAGTTACTACTCTTTGGGCAACCAGAGGGACGGTACCCCGCGTATGCTCCGCAAAAGATGGCTCCGCGCTGGGCGCGGTTTCTTCCGGAGCGCCGGGACCAGGCCTTAGCACAACCCGTGACGTCGTTGCAAAGACAACACGAGAGCGCTTCGGTGGCGGAGGATTTGCCGACGCACGCGGCTTCGGGGCCGGTGCTTCAGGCGCCTCCTCGGCCTCTAGGGCGTATGTTGGTGCTCGCCGCCAAGGGGCGGTTGCTCGAGGTTTGGCCACTGGGCGAGGTGGACTTTCTTCGTCGTCCACGTCCATGGCGTGTACCTCAGTGTTTGGGTGCACCAATAGCTCTGGATGTGGCACTGTCAGACCGCCGGGTTCCCTCGTTGGGCGGGTTCGCCATACGTGGTCAGGCAAATCATAGACAGTGTCACGAGCTGTGTCCATCGGAATGGGCTGCGCCGGCGGCTCGCGGGCAGCGTGTTGGAGTCTGACGAATCCGCGCTGACGCGGTTGCGGTGCCTCCCTCGGCTGATTAGGCTCCGGACGCGGAGCGTCGGCTGCAGGAGGCTGCGCGGACACGGGTAGACTCCGATTGCTTGCCTTCGGTGGAGGTGGCCTTCGAACCTTAACGTGAGGTGGTAAGGTCTGTGGCCTATGAGGAATATTCGGATACTCGGGGTCTAATGGTGGTGGATTAGGAGGAGTTGCGGCTGCAAGTGCACGACCTAGTCGACCGGACCTTACGGCTCGGGTTATCGTGTTAGCAGCACGGGTGCGAACTGCCTCTAGATCTTCACCTTCGACTTCGACCACGGGATCTGGCTCGAAAGTTTCCTCTTCCTCCCGCGCAAGCGCGGTTCCGCCTTGTCCGTCCTGTCGGACTGCGCCCTCCTCCTCTGCTTCTGGGTACCCTGGATCTACTTCAGCCTCTGGAGCGGGTGCTCCCTCCTCGGTTCCAACACCATCCATAGGATCATCCGCCTGTTCGGTGTCGTCGGCAAGATGGACCGTGCGTGTCGGCTGCTCCGTGTCCGCGAGAAGCTCAGCGGTTTCACGATTAGGCCTGGGGCACGGCCTGGTTGGTCGAGGAGGTCGAACTGGCTCTGAGGTCCGGGTCTGAGACCTAGATCTTGGAGTTCCTTGGGGAGTTTGGGATCGGGGTTGCACAGGGTGATCGACAGGTCTCAACTGCGGTCTCCAACCTCCTGACTGACTGGCAGCGCTTGCGCCCACTACGGGCTGAAAAGTGCGCGCCGGGACGGTCACGGGGAAGGTTTGCTGGGCAGCCGGAGCTGCCTGCGATGAGGTCGCCGTCGAGGAGTGGACCTGGCGGAGCGGGATGAACTTGTATGTCTTTTGGTAATACCCAGGCGGAAAACGGTATGTAGGTTGCTTCACACCGTTTGAGATGTCCGGCATGTGACGTGTGCACCATGACCAGAACTCTGGTATAATGGCCGCCCAGGCTTTGAGTGCCCCGTCGGAAATGTCTCCGTCTTCAGGGGACTCGGCCCATGCATCAGCATGGAACACCGCATACTTATACCATTCGGAGTAGTCTCTCCGCGCAATCAGCGGTTTCACGAATGGTAGATGGTATGTCTTACGAACCCGACGGTAGGTATGCGACGCCAGGTGACTTGCGATAAGATCACATGTGAGAGCGTACTTCTTGTCGGACTGTTCGAACTGGTGTTTTTGGCCTCCCCTCGCGCCGCGCGTACGCTTCGGCTGAGGATCTACGGCTGCGGAGGTTGTTTGTGATGTCTCCGCGCCAGGCGCGGTTTCGTCGTCAGCCTCTTCCCCTTCCTGCTGCTCTTCTTTGGGAGCGGGCCCCGCCTGATCAACAGGGTCGTCGCCTGGCTCTTCGTCTCCAAAGTCAACTTCAGCCTCGTCAAAGACCGGATCGGTGGCCAATGATTCGAACTGCGTTGGATGATTATGAGTATGCAGTGGGGGTAGGCCTACAGGGGAGGTTGAGGGATCGGCATAAACTTCTTCCTCTACTTCCTCCTTGGCTGTGGGCTCTAGCTTAGGTGGGCCTAACAACGAAAAGACATCAAAGGACGGATCGTCGGCGTTAGATGGGCCTAACGTGCCGTCTTGAGCTGGCGAGACCTCTCCGCGCGAAGCAGCGGTTCCGGTCTGGAGCTCTGCTGCAACGAGAGGGGCTTCGTCGTCAAGAGAACCAAGTGTGCTGGTCTCTGGAGGCAACTCGACGGTGGTCGGCTCTGCGACAGGCTCTTCCGGTTGAGGGTCGTCAACCTCCTCCTCCGCCTCTGCGGTTTCTGAACCCTGAGGCGTGAATGTCGGTTGGGAGGACGAAATGCCTGAAGCGACCCGGGGAGTAAGGGGTGGCTGAACGGCCTCCCCAAACTCTTGGTCCGTGGTCTCCGCGCTAGGCGCGGTTCCGACCACACCCTCAGGGGAAGCGGATGCTTCTTGATCCTGAGGGTCCCCAGCAGGCGCCGTGGCTGGTGCTGCAGCCGATGAAGAGGCAGCGGCGCCGGTTGCTTGCGGCTGGGGGTTGACACGACCCATTGGTGTCCTATGCAGGTGCGAAAAGCGTGCTGCAATGGACCACTGGATGGGGTCGAGTGATGATGCCTGTAGCTCACGGCTACGGCTGATAACCAATTGAGTGTACAAACCAGGTGGGGCGTAGGGAAACGCCCAGGCAACCCTCTCAACCGGAAGGTGGTAGAAGAAGTATGCCAGATCCCTGGAAGCACGGTCTATATTAATAAGTGTACGAGGAACGTCGGATGGACGGGACCCCGTGGTTGCGTGTGAGCCGAACGAACGAAGGCACGGCGGCGAACGAGCGAACGGAAAGTGGCAAAAGGTGCGGAAGCGAAATGCAGCGAAAGCAGTGACGCACACGGCACGTCAAAGCGGCACCCTGAAGAGAATCGAGCGGACGCCCAATTTTCTTGAGCCAAAGTGGTCGCGAACGGAGTGAATGTGTTGTACACTCTTGGTGAAACGCGACAACTGAAAAGTGTACATGTATTGAATGCTGTTACATACTAGGGGTTCACAGAAAATGACTAATCAAACCACTAATCAAACTACTATGTCAATGCGATGTTGCCAAGCTTGCACCCAAAGGTGGCTATCAAAGTCGGTCAGCGCTCAGTAGTTTCATGTAGTTTCGGGACCAACCAAGAACTTACAGCCAGGCGGATGTGGAAAGCGGATGAGGATGGGATGGGCAAGATGCTATTTCACAGTGATGCGAGTTTCTATATAAGCTTACCTCCCTGCAAACTGACATGGGCCCTGAAAAAGAACTCTTGAGAGGAGATGTTTCCCTACGACCCAGTGGTTTTCAGGATCTATGATGACCTACGTTTATCTGCTGGAGGGTACCTCTATACTCCTTCCAAGCTCTGCCACTAAAAGCATCTTTCAACATCCTCAAAACATCTGCCATAGGGTCCTCACAACATTCAAAAACGTCCATGATCTGCCTGGTCGACCCGTCTGGGTTCCCACGGCTGACGCGAGTTCCCACGGCCGGCAGCGACTCTTGGAAGCCCTTGCAGCCTGGGCATCAAGGCGACGTCTTCATGCGGTGCGTAAGGTCTTGACCGGCTTAATTCTGGATCCTTCAGTCTTCAGTGTCTTCCGTTTGAATATAGAAATTTCGAAAAACATATACTAGAACACATTAACATATCACTTTTCTCTCCTCCCTCAAGATCCATGGAGATTCCTTGTGAAACACATCCATCCCTCTCTTCGGACGGCGTAAAAAAACCCTCCCAGTCCGGATGTTCCACCCCCGGCCCCGGCGCAAGGCGAGGTTCCGGTCGCCTCGGGGCATGAAGAAGACCTCCGTCTCCGTCGCACCGTCTTGTGCGATGAACCCGAAGTTGCTCGAAATGCGCGACACGTGACCTGCCCGGGCACGTTCTTTGGAGCCAGGCGCCTGCTTTCTGTGTGTTCGAACCTGGAGCCTGGAGTCTGCTAAAGCGATCTAAAGCGATGGGAGGATGGTGCCAGAAGCTGGTTGGTGTAACCCTAGCCTTCCAAGACCCTTTTTAACACATATTAATTAATAATATAATAATTGTTGGTCTTGGTTTTGTAGTGCGCACTCCTTACAAACAATTATCAAACAATGATTGCTTGGTCAACGCAATCAAAACAATGGCTGATCCAATCCCAGGAGCACGTTGTGTGAGATGAATGCTAGCTGCTAGGAGAAAGCTGCAAATAAGAGTTCGGCCGAGCCAAGGGCAATCTTCATCCCAAACCATCCATGGGACTGGAACCATATCATGGACCCCTCTGGCACCACCAGGCCAGTCCCATGGATAGGGGCATAGATGTGGGACAGTAGGAGGGTCAAAACATGAAAAAAACAACCAGAAGGCCGGTCATCTTCCATAGCAACAGGTCACCAGCTGGACGCATCTGGACAGGTTCGGACCTGCTTCACGGATCCCTTCTTCCCGTTCTTGGCTTTGACATGGGTTGCCTTGACCCCCCACCCTCGCGTGTCTTCCTTGCACCCTGCGGCCGGGGGGGAGCCCGCCTCGCGCCGCCGCCCTCCCAAGCGCGTGTTCCGCCGAGCGGACCTGTGAGGGCACCTTCACGAGGCATGGTCGCAGAGGGCGGCCTCGGAGTGGCTCAAAGGAATGGCACTCAGAGTGGCTCGTGGTGGTGGAAGTACAGTCCCCTAGGGCTCCAAGTACCTTCTAAGAAGGTGGGACTGGGGTGGGTGCCAGGAGGGTCCAGTCATACCTGAGCCCTTTGGGGTTCTTTTAGTGTCAAATAAAACATGTCTTTGAAGGCTCCTGAGAGTCTGAATTCAGGCCACTGCCTTCCACGATTCTTCAGTAAAAAGTTTAAAAGAAACTCAGACCATCCATGTGACAGAATGGTCTGTGTCTCCAGTCCAAAACCCACCTCCCACCCCAGTTTTTGCCCGGTGAATCCAGTGTCTGGGAAGAACCATGGGAAGACTCTGGAAGACGAGCAAGGGGACCGACCTCACCAAGACCTGTGGGTCTTCTCCGTGGTCCGGAACCGAGTTGCGGCTTTGAAACCTGGGGAGGAACGTCAGGCTCGCTTCCCCGAGCCGCAAGCCTGGTTGAGCTACGAAGAGGGCTGGTTTTCGGTGCAGTATGTTCTGTAAAAGTCGTGCTGGCTCATCACACATACCGGGCAGTCCCTCTTTCACTTTTTCAAGTGATGTGAGCAAGCTGGAGCCCAAAGAAAGGTCGATGTTGGGTATATCCCATCGCCAGGTTTCAGTGGATGATGATGGTTAGTGAAGGCCTTTCTGATAAATATACTCATGACTCATATATATATATATATGGATATATATATATATAGAGAGAGAGTGTGTGTGTGTGAATCTTTTGCAAATTGTTACTGGTGATGGGATACGCCCTATAGGTGGATAAAGACTACCATGTTCCGGGGATATATGGCTCCAAAACTCCCAAGCGTTTCGTTGGCCGTTGCGAAAGCGTGGGGCCTCGTCCGGCGCTGGCTGAACAGCGTGTGGCCCACACAGCTTCATCCAAGCAGCACTGGATACACTCCGACGAAGACATGGAGATGGACAAACAGGCCACTGAGACCATGAAGTCCTCTACCTGGACCCCACTTCAAGTACATTAGAACATGGGCATGACCCCATAAAAATAGGTACTTGTACCCATTTTCCGAGGTACTTTGAGACTCCAGGTGCATAAATGCAAGAACATCAACAGACCCTCAGGAGATATTTTGACACCGGGGCACATGTTCACCCGGTCTACTTCTTGGTCACTGGTCGAACAAGCGAGTCCGGCCATTCAAAGCGTCATCTGCTCTTTCCCCATGAGCTGCCCACGCAGCTTGAACGTTCGGGTTGTGCATCCTCGGTGCAACTTCTACTGGAGGAGCACTCCTCCCAGTTGCCAGATTTAGACACAGAATGAGGAACAAATAGGAGAAGAAAAGAGCATCTGGGTGAGCCTGTCCCCAAACATCCACTTCCTTTTTCTCATTGATGCATGTTTGAAGCCTCAATGGCGGCACATCTTGGAAGTATATCTGAACAAGAGCCAGCGGCTCAGCTGCTTGGGCTCACACGGGATGGCACCCATGCCAGGTGCACTCATGCCAGGTGCACCCATGCCAGGTGCAACACCTGCGGAAGAACAACTCCTGCCACCTGTTTTGGTGCATTTCACCGGAAAAACCTCTCCAACAGCGCCAAGGCGTCACAAACGACGAAATCAGTCTTCTACACTTCCATATTTGGATGGAGGGTATCTGGTTAGAAGATGTTGGAGAACGCCATCTTTATACATCTTTCCCACCTGAAACAGGGTGACATCTATTAAAAGATGTTAACAGCACATCAAAGGACATCAGGCGAAACCTGTGCGCGGGCCAGGCGAAACGCGCCTGGCGAAGCTCGGCCCTGGATTGGTCGGACCTCGAGTGAAAGGAGAAGGAGCAGCTGTGAGAAGCACGCACTGGAAGAGTTATATGACGATACAACACACACAAATGTATGTATGTATGTATGTATGTATGTATGTATGTATGTATGTATG